>JAQGAX010001249.1:0-11782 GCA_034698105.1 Plectus exinocaudatus | reverse complement strand
CCTGTTAACGTTTCTCTTAATTACGCAAATTGCTTGCGCAGTGCAGCCATTTGGAAAAGTGTCAAAAAAGGTCTTAGCACATCGCTGTGTCCTAAAGTGTCATTTGGCTGCGTAACTCCGCCTGATTTCTTCATGTTACAATTAGTGCGACTTATTGATATACAGTTGTAATCTCTTCTCATTATTGTTTTGCGGTATTTTCGAACGTGTCAAAAAGCGTCTTAGTACACTTTTGTGTCCTAAAGCGCTATTTGGCTGCGTAACTCCGCCTGATTTCTTCATGTTACAATTAGTGAAACTTATTGATATACAGTTGTGACTTTTCTCATTGTTGTTTTGCGGCATTTTCGAACACGTCAAAAAGCGCCTTAGTACATTCCAAACGTGATACCACGCCGCTACGCGGCGTGGAAAAACACTAATGATTTCAGGTCAGTTAGCTTCGTGGAAGTTGACGCAAAAGAAACGCACTTCAACCTACACTTTTAAGAGCTGTTACGATGATTCCGATGAGAAGTTGAAGTACTTTCGAGAGTTTTCTTCAGCCCATTGCGACTGGGAGCGAATTATGCTAAGGAATCTGAATCGAAAACTAAATGAAACCTGCGACCTGCCGCTAGTGGAACTACTGAATCCCAATTACACATCGCCCAAAGTTTGCAATTCTACCCAACTTCGAACCTTACTAAAGGTTCGTCAACTAGTAATAATACTGAGTAGCAACAAACAGAAAACACAGTAGATACCGGAAGAAAAAGAACATGAAATGAGCTCTGTGCTGCTCCGATTGTTCTTTTGGAAATTTTTAGGCCACCGAATGCATTTTTGGTCATTTTTTCGCTTAAAATGCTCCTAAAACTTCATTGAGTTATTTCTTAATGTTCTCTCGTATTCAGACAGAATTATTGAACAACGCGACACCGATCACGTTGGAACAAATCTTTGTCGACCTACAACAGGATAAAGAATTGGCAGAAGTTGCCGATTGTCTGCCGAGCTGCGAATCGACCAATCACGACTTTCGGTCTAGCATCTATACTGATCCGTAAGCAGTCAAGCAATCCATTCATGGACGATACGCCACACTAAATCTAATGCGTTACAAAGATGATAGTCCACGATCCTAAATGTATTCGATAAGGTCTATGGGATGGTTGCCGGTCTGCGGCTGCGGTGACCCGGTAGTGAATGTTGGACGAGGGACCAGGAAACATCTGTGCAATCTTGTTGGTTCATTCCCCGCCGTTTCAAGTCCCAATCTCTGATTGTGCTCTCGGTGCCAGGCATGCGACAGCCGACCGGTAGGGCAGTGTCGTACCGATAAGAGACTTCCCAGGAAGACACTGAAAAAGCGGACGCTGCGACAGTGGGACAAGCGCTACGGAACTTACTGTCATAATCTTTGCGATTTAGGAAAAGTTCCGGGAATTTTTCAATTGTCGACAGCGTCAAGTCTCTTGTTGTTCTGCAATATACGACTAAAGAAGTGGAAACAATGAAGCAGGAACCGAGACAATCAATGGTCGAACAACTTCTTATTATGCTCATTACAATTGCCATGTGGATTTACTGGTTACGCGCTGTGTATAGCCGCAAATGTGACTTTGACAATTGCGAATGCCTTTGTTTGGGAATGTGATCGAGGAGTTACTGCACTAGCATTCGACTGTGCCTGTAGCGTGTAAATTCTATTTTTGACTGATCATGCAGATTTTTTGAATTTTCGGCCTATTTGTAGGGGGTTCAGGTTTTTTCTCAGATTAGAAGGACGTTCGGGTTTTTTTACTCAGATTGGGGGGAACCAACCTAACCCCAGACTACCCCCACTTACATGTATACGTAGAGGGAGTTATGGTCGGTGGCTAGGTGGCAGATGTGTGTACCCTCCAGTGTGGGGGGAGGTTGCAAATGGAAATTTCGGAGGTTTTGGGGTGTGAGCAATCCCCAGATTTCGCCACGCGCCTATAGTATCTTTTACTCGAACATAAACTGATATTGCACTTTTCGACCAAAATTGCTTTTAACAGTCGCTTGCCTCCCGCACGCTACTCGCCAACCACAGTCAGCGTGTACGGCTGTATGGGTCTTGAGTGCTGAACTTCTGTTCATGGCCAGGAAATTGGTAGTACAAACTGGTAGTACAGGGCCGTGCAGACTGCAGAATAAGACGTAATTTCTGCGCAACGCAAAACAGGTTCATACAAACGAATAGACATCGCCGCCTTCTGAGTCGTAAAAGCAACAATGAGACGGATGGATAGTCGCTAGACGTAGTAGACGGCGAATTTCAGGGGTTTTTATTATTTAACTCAGTGCTGATGAAATGGCAAATGAAAATCGCTGCGGATAAATGTCGTGTTTCGAGTCGGGTATAACAATCTCAGACGCGCGCTGTCTGTTGGAGATGTTAGTCGCCTATCGGTGAAAAATGTTCATGATTTGAGTATTACTACCTCAAATACGATGAACTCCTTATCTTTTTACGATGAAGTTGCACGCCTGGTTTCAAAACAGGTCCAAAACTGGATGACGGCGTGAGGGCCTCAGACCGAAGTTGTAAGAAGGAAAATATCCGACGTGAAAAAAATCATAAAAATATGCTCGTACCCCGGTTATTTGTAGGGCGTTAGACAGAGAACAATGTGATATGCAAGAAAGTTTTATAATCAGCTGACATACCTATTATTGCGGCAATGCCAATCTGTGTATGTTTACCGCAGCTTCAATAGCTAAGTTGCAAAATGAAGGACGAAGGCGACGGTGAACAAGCTTCGAAATTTGCATTTTCGTCTGCCAAAGATTGTCCTTCATCGTCCACTGTATTTACCTCAATTGAACTGGTGCCGGTGACAAATGAGAAAGACGATGGATACCGGTAAACTTGTACTGTAAGGTACTTAATCATTCGGTGGAATTAATATTCGGCAATTTCGGTAGCCCTTGGTTAACCGAAATTAAATTCCACTGAATTTTATTCTCATCTACAGTAACTGATCTATTTTGCATAAAACGCAAGAAATCGATTCTTAGAAAATGATTTTCTTGATAGAAGTTGACCACCAAAGGGAACTACCGCAATTAATTTCCACCGAATATGCCAAATTTCAGCGATTACCGAATATAAAGTACCTTACAGTAATTTTCACAATTTCTGCGTTGAAGATGCAAAACTGAAGATACCTTACTGGATTTCAGAGTGAACTACGCAGAAAAGAACAGTTATATCAATTACTATTATTACTCTACTATTCAAGGTTTGAGCAAGAAAATACAAGAGAGGGGAAGATCGGTTGCATATGTCTTATGGCGGTTACTCTTTATTTTGTCGCTTATGGGCTTCATTTTTCACATCTACTACATGCTAGACGTAAGTACTCATTGGTAAGTAATTGGTAAGTAGACGTAAGTAATTCTCTACGTTAATTGTATTTTGATTAGAAATTACTTTAATATTGGAGCTAGGCAATATGTCTACAAGGCAAAAACAATGAAACTTTTGGGTGAAATGATTATTCTATGTTGCAACTAAAGGACATTGCGTAATAAGTTCTTGCCGTAAGTGCGCATGTCTGTTCCAGAGATACATCGAACGTAAAAAGGGTCATTTTTTCTGATTATTATTTCTTCAGGAAGTTATCAGTACACCAACAATAGCAAGCTTCAGATATCAAGCTCAGGATGAATTAATACTTCCTCGAATTCATATCTGCCAACCATCAACGCGAATGGTCGATTGGTCGCTAGCGAAATCCATTTCAGGAAACTACTACTTCGCTCTCGAACTGAGCATTGGACTCTACACAGAGCAACAAGCTTTGATGTATCGTGAACAGGGACTGACCACTCTTGTCAATAAAACTGTAGATGAGCAATTAGCAAAAGATTTGATCAATGGTAGCGCAGTTGCAGCATATCGAAGATTTCATGAAACCTATGGAAAGAAATGTGAAGATATTATCTACAATTGCTATACTATGCAGAATCAGAAGCTCAACTGCTGCGATTTGTTTGAGTAGGATATTTTTCAGTTATACGCAAGAAATGAACATGGGTTTAGGAGTGAAGTACAGCCAGTGTGGTGAGAGAGAAATGTTGAAGGGATGAGCAATCGCTCCCGAGGATCTTGCAATCTTGGCTGATTTTTTTAGATTTGCGTTAGAAAGAAATCGAATTTGGATCATTTAGGGTTCTGCCCCGCTCCAGATAGATAGCGTTCCATGCCATCTTTAGCGCTATCTGTAGCACAGCCCAGGGTTTAATATATTTCGGACTATTTCAAAATTTTTAGGCCTGTATTCACTCTGCAAGGAATGTGCTGGGTGAGCAAAAAGGACGCCATCAAAGTCAGTGGCAGTAGTTCCTTTGCAATGTTTAACTTTCATCTGAATCACAACGACACAAGCGAGGAAATACCACCATATTTTGTTGCGCTTGCTGCCAATTTGGATCAAACCGATTTTGTCGTCGAGGAAGAATTAGTTCAAGCAGGTTGTTTTTCATCAATTTATAGTGGAGTTAAAAAAGATTCGAGGATAAATAAAGGGTCCAGAAGTAGTGAAAAAAACTGGTACACATCTTTGCCCTCCACAATGGCTGCAACTTGCTTAAAAATATGCGCAGGGCGTTTGCAAATAATGCCCGTTCTCGACGGAAAAAGGCTTCAAACAGTTTGAGGTTTGCTACACTGAAGCAGACATGGAGAAGCTTCGGCGGCTGGGGGATATGGAGGAAATTTTTGCCGTCCGGGGATATCTCACCCCCAGCGACCTCTTTTTAGCTCGCCGCTTAGCGGCGATAAATTTCATTGCGTCAAGAACACGTTTTTTTCCATCCCCAACCGCTTTTCATTTTGAGATTCAGATCCCTTGGGGGATTTCTCCCAATTCCTGTGTCTACCGTAATCTAAGGTATAATAACACACACAGAAATAATAACGCAGAGTACAGAGGGTTCGAAACAATAGTAACACAGTGTTATTATACCCTAGAATACGGTATGTCTCCACTGAAGCTTTTACATTTTACATTTTACAATTCAGTTTCGAATTCAGGTCAGCTAGCTGCATGGAAGTTGATGCAAAAGAAACGCACTTCGACCTTCACCTTTAAGAGCTGCTACGATGATTCCGATGAGAAGTTGAAGTATTTTCGAGAGTTTTCTTCAGCCCATTGCGACTGGGAGCGAATTATGCTAAGAAATCTGAATCGAAAACTAAATGAAACCTGCGATCTGCCGCTGGTGGAACTACTGAATCCCAATTATATCAAGCTCAGGATGAATTAATACTTCCTCGAATTCATATCTGCCAACCATCAACGCGAATGGTCGATTGGTCGCTAGCGAAATCCATTTCAGGAGACTACTACTTCGCTCTCGAACTGAGCATTGGACTCTACACAGAGCAACAAGCTTTGATGTATCGCGAACAGGGACTGACCACTCTTGTCACGTGACCACGTTACTAAAGGTTCGTCTGCTTTTCATATTATTAAGCAGCCACGACAACAGCGTTTAATGATAAAATGATGAAGCTATTGGAGATTGTTGCATGGATCACGTACGACTATTTAAATCGTCGTCAATGCCGAAATGCCGAGATGAAATGTTAGAGAAAGTTGTAAATTCTTTCACATGCTATTTATGAACATTAATGAAAATATTTATACTTTTGTACACGCGGTTAAAAATTTCTGCAGAAGCATTCCAACCTAGACAAATGATTTAGGCATAATTTTTGGATATTTCCTTGTTTAGGCAAAACCGAATAACAGTGCGCAACTGATTACACTGGAACAAATCTTTGCCGACCTGCAGCGGGACAAAAAATTGGCTAAAGATGCCGTTTGTCTACTGAGCTGCCAGTCGACGAGTCACGAATATCGGTCGAGTATCTATACTGATCCGTAAGTAATCGAACTATGAGCTTCGTTATGGATCAAATCACTGTCGTTATCTTTGCAAATTAGGAAAAGTTCCGAAGATTTTTCAATCGGCAAAACCAATTCTCTTGTTATTCTCCAGTATACAACCAAAGAAGTGGAAACAATGATGCAGGAACCGAGGCAAGAAATATTCGAACAACTTCTTTTAATGCTCATTATAACTGTCACCTGGATTTGCTGGCTACGCGCCGTGTATCGCCGGAAATGTGACTTAGAAAGTATTGAATGCCTTTGCATGGGAATGTAATTGAATGCTGCATTTATACTGTAGTCTTATTTATAGGTATTTATACTTGTTCACAGTCTGTAGTTATTGCAACATTCAAGCCATTTATAGTATAAAAATTTCTTACCTATTGCCGCACTATAGTTGGCGCTTTATCTCTTCTTTCTTGGCGTCATTCTGTTTACCATAGCGACCATCTCTCATGTTGGACGATTGGCAATGTAATTGTATGCTGTGCTCTCCAGTACGCTCACGAGGCAAACACTGTCGCCTATTACAATGGCTGAAGTAAGGCATGTCATGCGCGGTCCCTCTGGCCTTGTGTATCAGACGTTCGACGATGCCATTGAATCCTACATGCGCCACAATTATCCCGATTTTGATCAACCAAAGCAATCGTATTTCGTTCCTCCATTTGTTCAACCGAATTATAAAGGCCCATTGGGGAACGCAAGCGGAGCACTGAAACGACTGTCAGATGGTGTCCAAGCACAATGGAAAGGGTGGACAAATGAAGACAAGGTATTACAATCGATCAAAGCTTTCAGCGACCTTTATCCACAGCCAATGTTTGTATTCACTAGTTTGAAATTTCAAAACTTATCTCAGTGGCTAAAAAAGGACCTACAGCTAAAAGAATCTGCTTCTCTGTTTCCTCACGTTCGTCGAGAAATTGATGTACTCTTGATTCATCGCGTGCTGGGACTCATTGTGATTGAGATCAAGAGCAGGAAGTATCATGAACAACTGAAAGTTAAAGGAAAATTTGTGCGCGATCCATGCCAACAGCTGATTAAAATTAAGGCAAACTTGGAAAAGTCTGCTTATCTTTCCTTTTTCAAACCTAATTCTGAGTTGTCATTGCAAATAACGTTGGTTCATGCGTATCCTGCTGAAGACCTTTCTGAAGAAAATGTGAACTGCGAACACTGCGGTGCTTATCAACTAGACAAGAAATATTTTGAGGATACTGCGATGCTACACGACTGGTTTGAACAAATCGAACTGGAGCAAGTCAATCATTCTCAAATCAATCAATTGGCTTATAAGAAAATGATTCCACGACTGATTGCCGGCCAGAGTGCTGTTGCCGCATATGCTGAAATGACTCAGTTAATTTTGGAACAGACGAATTTGGCAGACACGTACAAACTAAGCAAACAGCAGAATTGTAAGCGCCAACAGAAGCCAGGTTTAGATGCAGACTTATCTCAAGTGGCTCGAAGTGAATCAACAAATGGTATTGAAATTTTGGCCAAAGAATGGAAATTTCTCAATCCAGAACAACTGCGCGTATGGTTCGGCCCCCGCTGGCAAGTGTTTGCTGGCCCTTACGGAACAGGTAAAACCATCCTTCTTCGTTACAAGGCCTTGAACGAGCTCATATCAGGCCATAATGTCCTAGTCATCTCGTCTTTTCCACTAAGCGAAGAATATAAAACATTTTTCCAAACCAACGAAAAGGAATATCTTAGCGAGCATGTTCCTTTCGGTCGTTGGAGCGTCATTCAGTTTAAGACGAGAGACCAACCTGAAGATTACACTGAAAGAAAAATTCGAACTTTTGCGAATGCAATAGTGACATCATTAAGTGCAAGCAGTTCGAATATTTTGGACGTATTTATTGATGAAGCCCAATGTAGTAATATGAAAACTATTGATCAAGTGGTGCGTGCCTTAAAACCAAGCATGTACTGGATCGCAGTTATTTCCGATGAGGCCAAAGCAGTCCGACAGTTAATCGCCAAAAATAATCACGAAAATACCCGCAACACTCACGCACAACAGGACTTGCTTACGTGTATGCGCTGCACACGACAGATTTTTCAATTTTGGTCAAAAGAAAAAGAAGAGCGGCGAGAAATGATACAATTGCTGCAACATGGAGAACAAGACGTTTTTGACAAAATCGAGCTCGGTCATCAAGTTCAAGGGCCGACAGTTCAAACAATTCGTTGCTATAGCCTGTGTGAGGCAACGCAACACGCGGTGAATGAAATAAAAGATCTAATTATGCCGAAAGTTCGAATGAATTATGGAAATAAACGCTTCAACCACGTCCAAGAACGCAAATACGATCCAAAAGAAATATTGGTCACCTATGATATCAGCACCTTCGATCCAAAGCCGAGGCTCAACCGGGCAGTAGCCAGTAGTATGCTTGAATTCAGACGACTTCTGGCGGCTGAACATATCGGTACATGTTCACTTGTGAGCCATGCAAGCAATGAACTGCAAGCCGTTGCTTTGGCCAGTGAATTACTTGGAGATGAGCTGTCTTCGTTTGAATGGCACGTGGTCATCATTGTTTGCCAACAGTCAAAAGATTTCTATTTTTCTGTCTTGCCATCTCGATGCATTTTTCATTTAATTTGCATTAAATATAAGAAGCTATTATCTGTTCAGCTGAGTCTACGAATTAAACGGTGGCGGCGCAAGTCAAAGGCAAAAAAGAAGATCAAACGTCGACGATCAAAAAAAGAAGATAAATTTCGTAGCCCCCTCAGCCGACGCGCTTAGAGTGCAATAGATATGAAGCCTAAAGTTCTGAAACAGACTTCTAAGGAGACTCAAAGTGATTTTTGTAGATTGTGATTTGCTGCCATCGGTAATCATCATATTTTACTAATTTTTTGTTTCCTGGTCGTGGTAGTATTACATCAGCTCTGCTTCGTTGCGTTGCTTAATTTCCTATATGCATAATGGAAATTTTCTGAACGATTGAACATTTCAGGATGCTAGAGATAATTTGTACGAAAGATGCATAATCAATATTTCTCGATGAAAATTTGCAGAATAAGTAACAGATTCTTGGTGAAATGACAGGCAAAAAGTCTTCGACAACCATAGAGCAAAATATAAAGAACCTACAGAATAGAAGATGCAAATAAACCTTCGCGGCGGCCAAAGATCAGATTCTATACATTGCCAACTAAATTTTTTTCGCAACTGTGTGGCAAACACAGTTTCAGCGGTGCGGTTTGGCGGTGCGGTGCGGCAACACCGCACCGCATGGTACCGCACGGCCACTGACATTTTTTCAGTTTATACTCGGCGCATCCGAAAAATGTAGGTCCTGAAGCGAAATGCCTTCAAACATCAATTGTTTTCGCTAGTCGACCACACTCTACCTCATGCCGTATTTCAATATTTTTTTGAAATAGTGCATGCGGCTCTGCGCCATACAAAACACCGCCAAGGATTACAGCGTGGCGGTTGATTTGCCGCATGCGGCCTCAACCGCTAGCAAAATAGTATAGGTGACGTTACCGCACCGCCAAACCGCACCGCATCCTAAAACGGAAGTAGAAACCCGGCTTTACTGCACGTATGCGAAACCTACCATATCAGATTCAGATTTCCCGTCAAGCACGAGAGCTCCGCCAAGATAAGGCCACGAGTCGTCGGCTAAGGGTTACCCAAAAGAGGCGCGTTGCTATGGGGGGTGTGACTGAGGCCATTTCCCCAGTCTAAAGCTAAAGTCAAGCTAAGATCTTCAATACTTGCCCCCAGTTATCTAAGGTTCCCCTCCCAGTTTCTCAGTTTGCACATCAGACGCCCAATTCAAGCTACGGACCTCCCCTAGACGGACTAGCGACGGAGGCTAGGGGTCATTGGTACAGTACCTTTGTGTCGTGATTTTGGCGGAAAATTCAAAAACCGCCAAAAGAAGTGTTTCCCTGTCTGTGGAAGGAAGTCACCCAGAACCACTGATCACAGATATGCTGCAAAGTTCAAACTGCTGTCCCATCACTCTACGCTATGACATCCGAAAGTGTGAAACAAGTGTTCGGCAAAACACCTTGATTGCGCGAAGGGTTGGCTGACACTGCAAACACGACTCTTCCGCCGCACGTTTGTGCCTGTGTACCTTTGGATAACAATGATACGGCAGCTCAGATGCCGTTCATGCTCAGACTGTGAGCATCAGGTTGCGTACGACAACGACTTACTTGGGCACAATTTTGCTTGGGCCGATCGTCTGCCGGGTAGACCTGTAACAGGTGTCCGAGGCCAGGGGGTTTAAACCAGTCGACGGGAAAGGGATCGTCGGCATTGGTGTAACGGGTTTCCGAGGCCGGGGGTCTGGACTTTCTGGGGGTTTCTGGGGATTTCGGAGAAAATTCAAAAAACTTAAAAAAAATTTCGCCACAATGTGGCAAAGATGTTTTTATCCAGCAGTGGCGGACAGGATCCCTCTAGGGAGGAGGTTAGAGTGTGAAACCCTCCATAGATCCCTGATTATAGGTGACAAATTCGGGTGCCAAAACTCCTTGAGAAAATATAGATTTTCACACGCCAAGTCCCATTTCTGTGCAGTAATACACCAATAATTAACGAACCCTCTTTCTATTCGATTTAAACATTATATATTCCCGCCAAAATGTGATGAACATTTAAAACAGCCAATTGATTATTCCTTTTTAATCTTGTTGTCATAAACGAAGCAATAGTAGTTGAAGCTTTGAAGTTAAGGATGATTTCCATCCGACTGTTGACTTAATGCGACAAAAAAATTATTTAGCTCAACAAACGAAAAATGTCAGCTATGGAATCTGTGGAGATTTCTAACGCGACCATAAGAACTAGCACATCTGTGGACGTGTCCGAGGCGATCATAAAGAATATCGTCTACAGCATGTTTGGAATCGTTTTATCATTGATAAATCCGCTCACCATAGTCGTCGTTTTGCGACACTCAGGTCTGCGAGCAAGGAAAGAATACATTCTTCTAATTGGTGAGAAATATTTGAATGAGACATCAATTAGATATGGACACGCACAATCGGCACGCGTCCGAGCGCGTTCGCGCCAGACATGGGCGCCGGTTTGGGCTGGGGAGGTTATATAACCCCCAATAGGATGACTATATAACCCCCCAAACACCACGCCTAAATCTGGTTCGTGTTGTCTTCATGGCAGCAATTAAATCTGGGACTATACTTCTGCACTTTCAGGCCTCGCTTTTGCCGACATGCTGGCCGGTTTTGCTACTATTATCGCTGGTGCATATCGGTTGAATCTAATAGAACACGACGAGCAATACGATCGAGAAAGACGGTGGAGTTGTATGGGTGCCCCGCACTTTTTGCTCATGACCTTCTCGTCCAACGTCCAGGCAAGTTCAGCGCTTTGATAAGAACGTAACGATAAGATGCAAGATAAAAATGGTGAAATTACTTTGAGTGAAAGATGCGTAGGTTCGATCAGTCGAAAAAAGTATCAATCGGTCAATCATTCAGTATTATGCATAAATAAAACTTTAAATGTTATGCATGCGTATTATGCGTGTGTATTATTGTAATATAGGTGGGGTGCGCCCCCCTAGAATGGACGAGAAGAATTTGAAAGGGTGCGCACTCCCCACCTCAACCGATACATAGCCGCCTCTTATATTTATGCGCAAAAAATAAAACACTTTTATAATAAATTTTAGTTTCGTGTATACCTATGTGCAATACATCTTCAACCTCTAAACCAGTGATGTTCAGGGGCCGGCCCCACCACGGGGCCGGCCCCGGCCCCGCGGCCCCGTCCGGCCCCGGGGCCGGCCCCAGAAAAAATGACGGGGCCGGGGCCGGGCCGGGGCCTGAAAAATTGACGGGGCCGGGGC
>JAQGAX010001248.1:0-11786 GCA_034698105.1 Plectus exinocaudatus | reverse complement strand
ATGGTACTGTGGACCAACTACGACACAAGAAATGTCTCATTCGATGGAAACTTCTACAATGCAACTGACCACATCCCTATCAACTGGCTGACTGGATCCACCGCAGGTGGGCTGATTGGTTGAACCAAGCGCGGCGCAAGGGGGGACGGCGGTGATTACCCCCGTCTTTTGGGTTTTCCCCGAAAAATTGTAAATTTCACGTACAAAGGTACAATATGGAATGGATTTTTCCACCATCTTTTGAATTTCCGTCCCCCATTCATCGGTGTCTGGCTCCGCGGCTGGGTTAAACTCTAAACTATTAATATTATGCGAAATTAAAAATTTCTGAGAGCTGGATCTGTGCATCATTAAGGCGAAGATGAAATACGTAGGAATCCGCACGATTTTGACTGATTTGTTTGGCTGCTGATCAGTTAACTTTAATTTAAAGAAGTTCTGCTATGCGCGAGGCTTTATGTTATTTCAATATCTTCACCTAAGAAATTGGACCAACCTTTCTTTGGTTAATCACAGCCTTATTTTTTTTGTTTTTCAGGTATGCGAGATGAAGATAAAGCGGCGTTTGAGACCAAAGTCACGACATTAATGCGAATGGCACAAATTCCGGCAATTAGCTTCGCGCTCTCTAGAAACGAACAATTAAAGCGTGCCGCAGCCTTTGGCTATGCAAATCCGTTTGCGAAGGAGGAGGCCACAGTTGCAACCAAATTTCGTTTGGGCAGTGTTTCCAAAGTATTGACGGCCGCTGCAATTTTCAATCTTATCGATCAAGGAAAGTCGTTGTTTGCAACTCTTATTCCTGTGCAATATAAAAAGTTTAATTTTAGCAAAACTATTTTATAGGCACTTTTTATTTAATCGGCGCAGTTGTTATTTGATACGGTTCGCTAAGAACGTTCCATTAGTTTTCGGTACGAGTTTAAAATATTAAACGATCTTCAACACTGGTGCATATTTTAATTTAATAAGTTTGAACTCAAAAGCCTTCGGAGTGTCCCTCGTAGTGTCTCTGGCATTGAATACAGCATATACACAACAGCAAAGGATACGGCATTATGCTGAGAATGATTAAATTTTGCAGATGCATTGTTAGTTTTCAAAATATCCTTAAAAAGTATTGAAATTTGCATGGGTTACTACTATAGTTCATTTTCGTTTGATAAAGTTTTGATTGAGTTGTATTTTTTAGGAATGCTAAGCCTGAACGAAACAATTTTCGGCCTTGGCGGTATCTTGGGCACAGAATACGGCACTAAACCTTACTCAGAAAATCTCCTGAAAGTGCGGTTGGTGAACTTACTGGAGCATAGCAGTGGAGGATGGGGCTCCGAAACGACAGGAGATGCTCTTTTTGAGTACGAAGGCTATAATCAATCGAAATTTATCGGTATCGAAATCGACAAACATGGACCGATTGTTGAACCGGGCACCATGTCTGATTATGCAAACTTCGGCTACTACCTACTTGGTGTTATTATCACAAAAGTTACTGGCACGCCGTATGACCAGTATATTAAAGAGACATTTTGGAGGTAGGCCGCATTTATGTCGTTAGACTGGAAACCTATTTTATAAAATCTTACTACATTATACTGTATCGTGTATAATTTATCACGATATGTTCACTATAGTCAATTCCTAATTTATAATTCAGTTAACAATTATCGATCGATTCCTAATCCTTAACTAATATCCTGAACAACAGCAATGCCTTAGTAATATCAGTAATACCCTTGACCCTTAGGTTCTTCATAGAGAGGTTGTTAGGAACCGGGAACGAGCGCCGCCTGTATTCTATCACAATGATATTGCATGCACTTTTCTCGGATATGTGTAAATGTGTTATGCGTATAACACTGTACGTGATGTGTACGCGCAATCGTGGCAAGAGTAAACAAATTAAATAAAAAAATAAAAATCTATTTATGAATTCTTGTGCTTATAATTAGTTTTATCTTTGTTGCTTTCGGATCGTTGCGTTGTTCTATCATACTACAAATTCGTTCAAATACGCTTTGATTTGTTTTTGCGTCCATTTAAGTTTTCAGCACATTTTTAGATCGACCGGAAACCGAGTGGGCATTGAAAACCGTTGGTTCAGCGACCGCCAGCCAAACGAAGCTGTGTTCTTCCCGGATGCATTGTGGATAGCGGATTCGTACGACCTGATCGACGCCGATAGAGTGGCCAGCGCTGGTGGATGGATTTCATCGGCGATAGATTGGCTTCGTGTCGCCAGACTGTTCAACGGTTTCAATAGCACGAAGGACGTTCTGACACCCTCCAGCTTGGCAGAAATGATTCGGCCAAGCAAAGCATCGGGCGGCTCATACTGTCGCGGAATTGCCGTTGGCGTGGATTATTTCGGTTTTGGGCACAATGGCTACTACCCCGGCGGCGTTGCACATTATCAACGGCAGAACAACGGCATTGAGCTGATGGTCATGCTCAACAAGGGCGCTGATAATTTGGAAATAGCTAACTCACTAACGGCATTGAGTAGCCTGTTCATAGACTTGACTCCTGATTGGCCACAGCAGGACCTTTTTTCAATCTGATTGGGAAGGATTTCGTTGTTATACGTATGTATCTTCAGTAAATGCGATCTGTACGTACGATCTGTTCAGTCAGCACGCTTTCTTTATTCATTCTCAAGCATATCGTTCCTTAACTTCATGCTTCAAAAAATTTATCAATGGCTCTCGAATTTCGACAGTTGTGACCGATTCCAATGTTTCTCATTCGTTCCAGGTGCGTCAAAGTACGCTCCCTAATTATCATTTTCATTAGCATGATACTATTCGACTGTTCAATCTTCATTTGTTTCCTGCTCATCTTCGTATTACGGTATACATTACAAGGTGCGTATAATGTATGCGCGCGTCAATTTTAACCTTTTTCGTCGTTTCAATTCGCGTAATTTCTTTGCGGTATAAACTGGACCTTCAAGCTCAGGTCACTGTGAGGGTAAAGGATTGGCGAACTATTCCCGTTTATGTTGGGCACTTGTTAGATACCTCTATAACCCGTGTTACACACCGCAAAAAAGGAAAAGAATTATTATGATTCAATATCCAGAAAATAATTTTGATCCCAAATAGAACTCGCCATAATATATGTGATTTATGGACGAACAAATCTGAGACAATCTTTCGTTATTTCCTTCTTTAGTGCTTCACTATTATTCATTGACTTTTTCATTTATAACGTGTGATTTCGAACGAAAACAATCGCATTCTACAGCAGTGTAGCAGCAAGTCTCCTATCAACTCGTGCGCAGACAGTTCGTGCCAGTTTCACGTTTCACTAGACGTTTCACACTGGACTGGACTGTTTCCTGTTTGCATAAGCCGCTTCAAATTGCTAACGTGTTAAGCGCGTGCTCGCCAAATGTAGGGTGCATTCGTGACACATTGCTCTGTGCCAGACACAACCACGAGGGTGTAGGGTATTGTAAGACCCTGAGGCATCGAAAACCTTTCACCGATAATTGTGAAGTCAAATTTTTGGAAAAAAATTCGCCCACCCAGCCCGACGAAAATGTTGAGGTAATATAATCCTCAAGCTGATAAAAAACAGTCTAAATAAACCACCCCCCCCATACCCACCGACGTGTGGCAATGTGCGCGTTGCGCTCAATAAATGCGGCAAAATTTGTCGTTCATATTTCGCGCGCTTAATTGCGGTAGGAATTTGAAGCGGTTCGTGCAATCAGGAGCAGTCCAGCTTGCTTATAAAATTGCGAGGACCACCAATATTGTCGGTGTCAAAGTGCGTGTGGAGTGGTCGCTACTTAACCACGGTTGCATTTTGATCATTGGGGATGGAGAAATGTCGCGTACGGCTTCGGTCGAGGCTGTATGACGCGCGCGGAAATGGATCCGCGGTCCGGCGTGGGGGGTAGGGTCGCCTCGGCTGGCCAACGGGGCTTGCTCTCCTTGCTTTCAGTCTGAAATTCCCGCCGTAGTTGGGCGCGCGAAATATGAACGACTTATTCGACCGCATTTCGAGGAGCCATTCGCATATTACGTGACGATTTCGAGGGGGTCGAGGCTGTTTTATCAGGTGGAGGTGTCGATGAGGGTACCATTATCCAGAAGAGGGGTTAACTGCTTTCGGCACCAGGAAAAATGGGGTGAACTCAAATTTCGGCCATAAAATTTAATTTTTTTGCCTGATTATGCAAAATTTGGGCATTTATTGCAACCGAGGCGGAAAAGTTCAGGAAAAATATGGAAAATCGCATTGCGTAAAATGTGAATGGCCCCTTGGAGCGCATCGCGCCCTACGTTTAGCGAGCGCGCGCTTTATTACGGTATGAATTTGAGGCAATTATGCAAGGAGATAACGGCTAGGTCCGGCCCTGTTTTTTCCAGTCGAGGCGGCCTTGTTCTCCACGCCGGAAGGAGTATGTGGCTTTGGTTGCAACTGTGCGCAACATTTCTCCATCTCGGCGATTGAAAATGCAACTTGAACGGTTGTGCAGCGAGCCACAATGCATTTTTATTTTGCGCTATTATTTGTGGTCTATCCAATCTTATGAGCAAAGATAGAAAATTCCTGGCTATTTGAGCAATTTTCCACCGTTTCTTGAGTGTAATGAAAGCGAAAAATTGTTGCAAAATAAAGGTTGAAAGCGTAAAATACTAAAGGGGCCTTTCATATATACTACGTAACGCGATTTTGGCCTCTTTCGGACACCCCCCCTCCTGTAATGCGTGTGTAACACAGCTATCGTCATTTTTGACACCCCCTCCTGTGATTATGCATACGAGTGACATCATAGCGTAACACACCATCTCAGACACCCCCTCCCTCCGCATTACGTAATATTTGAACAGCCCAAAACCGTAGAGATTAATATTTAATTTTGTATGTCGCAAATGGCACTCCTGATTTAAGTGTGAGCTTTATTTTCAGGCGATATTCATACTGCTTGTAAAAGGATTGCTATTGCTACTTTTACTCAGACTGTTTTACTCGTATAGTGCACTGTATTTAGTGTATTTCAGGTAATGTATTGAACTATGCACTGATCAAAGTTGCATGTTTTAATTATCGAATTATGAAGTGTTATTGATATTGTTATTATAGTCATGTGTATTGTAAAATTGTAATTCTGTTGTATAATATTTACTGTTTGCTACTCTTTCTGTTGTATTGCTGCTGTATTAGTGAATTTTTTTATTGCTGTTGCTGTTTATTATTATATCAAATTGTGATGTTTATTTTTGCTTTTTCCTGTTATTCGTTTGTTGAAAATGTGAGTTATTTTTGTGTATAATTTGTGTAATTTGTGTATTAGAATATTTTAAATATTGATATTGTTATTATTTTTGTGTATAATTTGTGTATTAGAATATTTTAAATATTGATATTGTTATTATTTTCAAAAACTATTCTTTATTTCATTTTCACTTTACATCACAAATCTGAGATTTCATCCAAAGATTGGATATGAATTATTTTTTTAAAATTTTAAAAAACAGTTTTAAAAATCAAATTATAGCACATTTTGCTGATCTCGATTTTGTTGGCTGTTTGAAGTTTTTGGGTCCTGAGCCTGGGACCTTGTCATCGTAGATTTCAGCGCGCGGAAATCTAATTGTGAGCGCTTTTTTTAATGGTTCAGTGATCAAGTCATCAGGTGATAAGTAGAATGCCCCTGACCATTGAGATGGCGTGAACCTCGAATCTGGCAAGATTGACAATTTTTCCATCATTTCGGGTGTCAGGTATATTGCTACACGTTTCAAATGGGAAAGATATCCATCGACAGTTAATCGCAATCGCTCGGGTTCAAATATGCATCCATAAAGCGAAAGTGCTTCCAATTGAATATGTTCGGTGCAGTTAACGGACAATATTAATTCATTCGTGCCAACAAAATTAAAATTTGTTAGCCACACTGTGATCTTCCCGCCGTGATGATCATGTGGCAATTTGATTGTCCATGCAAAGTCAACTGCTGCTCCCATTCCGTCAATGCGAATATAATTTATTTTTTTCCAATTTCGCATGATTGATTGAAAGAATGCATGTTCCTTCCGCAATTCGTCAACAGATTGTGATTGTAGACGAATCGTTGGCTTATGATAATATAAATCTTCTATTTCAGATAAAAGTGGACTGATCGTAGTTAGGGCAGCCTCTTTCCTTTCAGCCATCAGCACGTCAAACGTCATTTGCACAAAATCACTGTGAACATTATGAATATATCCTCCTATTAATAAAGTTTTCACATGTTGGATGGTGTCATTTTGCCAGTATAAAAAATATAGTGCAGAAAAGAATTCTTGCATCGCACGGTGCACAAATTGAAAGCTGCAGGATAAAGAGATTCCATCAACTTGGCTTGTCTTGAATAGTAATCCAATTCCTGAATAAGTGAATTCTATATAGTAAAATACTGTATTTTAAGAAATAGTGGCACACGCAGTGGCAGATGTGGCACATGATGTTACACTTGGCCACAAGTTCGATTGATAATCGTGATGGATAAACAACTATGAGTACAAATAAGTAAACGCACTACAAAGTACAATGTACCATATTTTACGAAATAGTGGTGCATTCTACAGTGGTACATGACGGTACTTTGCAGCATGGAACATGCTGCTTAAAAATATGCGCAAAATGAAGAAATTCGCCCACAAAACAAAACTGCTTAAAAGCAATAAATCGTAATCAATCTGTACCCCAAAGTTAGTGCCTGAGGCATATTTCAAATTTGAGGTTGATCTGAATAATATTGGCGATACTGCAGCGATTCAAAACAGCTATTGGCCACCCTGTACATTGACGGAATGGGAGCAGCAGTTGACTTTGCCTAGACAATCAAACTGCCACATGATCATCACAGTGGGACGATCATCATTTGGGACATATGCATATCGCTAAAATGACACCCCTCCCTCTTCTTAAGCATCGCGGTGACGTAATAGCCTAACGCGTAATAGGGCTTCCGCTCCGTGACCCCCTCCCTCCCTCCCAAAGCGTTACCGGGTTTTTCCATATAAGAGGGGGCCCCCTCCCTTTCGGAAAAAGACTTTTATATGGAAGTGTCACATGCTGAAAAAGCGTCACAATTCTGAATTTTCAGTCAATATCAATTATGAACCTTCAAGTAAGCACGAAAACAAACGTTTGCGATGCCCAATGCCTTTAATTCGCCTAATTTTTGATGAAACAGGTTTATTTTGTATCGAAAATTATATAAGTTTCGAACACAGATGCCGGTTTCTTGGCAGATATTGAGCACCAAATAAGAGGGGGCCCCCCTATTATTCGGAAAATTAAATCCAAATAATAGGGGCCTCCCTACTATTTGGGGAGGTCTCTATTTCGGAAAAACCTGGTACGTAATTTGTGTACGGCCCCTATGCCTCGGCCCCTAAAACTATCTCACAAGACACCAAAATGGTCCCAATAATCGCTGGCTGCTATTAAAAAAATGTTAATTAGTGAAAAATCAATACTAATTTAGAACTTTTCAACACTCAAACCAAATCTACCTTCAAATGCTGCCCGTCTTTTGATTGTAGAGTCACCAGGGCCAAAGTCTTTGCTTTCAAAAATGAGTTTCTTCTGAAGTATTGCCTCAAACGCAAGTTTCCCAATTCTTCTCATTTCAGGAAATTCTCTCCACTGCTCAACCGCTTCTGCAGCTTGAGTCTCATCAAGTTCAGCAGGCAACGCAGCTCCATTTCCTGCCAACCAATGAACAATCTTTTGTCCTGGGTGCTTTTTGTCAAATCGTTGAATCATAAATTTGACAACAGCGTCGAATAATGCGGTCTTTGTGATCTGAAACTTGCAATTTAAGTTTACTTTGGTTTCACTTTCACTAATTTGCATATAATCCGTTCCAAAATACAAATAAAATGTGTAATTAGTGGACAAGACGAACCTGTTTCATCTTATCGTGAACCAAGCAAAAAAAGGTGAGCATCATTGGAGATTTTGCAAGTTCACGCAATGCATAATTATTCTCCAGATCTGATTCAATTGCCGAGCACTTTGAAACGTATTCTGCATGACGTAAATCGCGAAAGTGTTTTCTAATGTAATCGCTGCGCTGCTTGTCGCTTACAAAACCGTTCATTTTCCAGAACGCTGCTTCCTCTTTGCGCTTGAATATACTGGATGGACGACTCGTGATTAATAAATCAAACCCCAGATTTACTTCATTATTTTTGTTTAGCAGTAAATCGAGTTGAACGCAAATTTGCGATTGCCGTTTCTCATCATACCCATCGATGAGCAGTAATACGCTCTTGTTGGAGATGTTGGTGAAATCAATTTTGCAAACGCCTGCTAGAGCAACATCAAGAATCGATTTATAATCGCCATCGGGGAGGCGACGAAATTCAGAAAAAAAAATAATATCATATTCATTGAATTTTCCATTGTAGGCCCAATCGAAAGCAATTTTCTGAAGCAAGGTTGTTTTTCCAGAAAACGGATCCCCAATGACGAATGCGAGGCGATATTCGTCAAATGACTTCTTAACAAAATCATCCAAATCGGAAGTGTTTTCTTTGGAAGCCTTACTTTGAAGATTTAAGGACACATAACAGTCGTTCATGTCAAATTCAAAATCAAGGAACATATAAAGAGGATTATGCGACTTGAGCTGCTCTTTGTACAAATTCTTCAACGTAAACACTGAACTATCTTTATTTGATTCGGAAATGCTGAAAAAAATCGATAAGCCATTGACTACCTTAGTCTCAGCCCCCGAAAGGGGGCATGGTCGGCCCGGGGGTCATACACCACCACCACCAAATAATTTTAGTAATTTAGTACTTAGCGACCAAAAGATAAGCTCGCCAAAAATACAGTAGATATTATTGGATGTTGAAAAAATGTACGCTAGATAGAATGAACCTCGAATCTGGCAGTATTAAACCCCCAGCCGCCAACCGGTGCCCAGGTCTGCTGAGGTAGCACAGTTACATGCATGAAATTTTCTGAGTGAATAATTTATGTTAATCCGAAAATAAAAGGTAACTGAACGCAGTTGGGCGTGGTTCGTACATGAAATCTGTGCTTGCGACAAGACGTCGGAACAAGTTAAGAAAAGAGGAAGCAATTTTTGCTTCGCACTGCAAAGATGTGTGAAGCCCACATGAAGTAATATCATTTTTACTAAACCTTTAGCAATCTGGAACCCCCAATCTGGAATGATCGAAAAACAGCGTGGCTTAATTTTTCCTATGTAAAATACAGTATTTTCGAGGAACAAATTTCAACATTTTCTGAACTTACTTGCTACTACTGGAGTTGCCATTGTAATTATTGATATTGAATACATTATTTGCGGTGATCGTGCCAGCAATTATACCACGATTACAACTGTTGTTTGAAATATTCGACATGCTGTAATATAAAATAAATTTAGTTAACATTGTCAGGTTTTTTCCAACTGGGGCTGTTAGTGCAAAGGTCGGGTTGACACATGATTTTGTCGACTAATTTAAGAATTCTTCGTTCAAAATTTATGCTTCCTCGAATATAGCCGTGTTTAGATTTTTTTCTTTACCAGGGATCAGCTACGGAGAAGCAATGGCGAAACCAACTTGTTCATTCATGAGAAACTTACAACCGAACGGAATTTTTTCAAAATTTGGTGATAATTTTTCCGTTGGAGGCTTTTAGTGCAGACTGATTAAGGATTGCGCGGATGGCAGACCTAAAACGCCTGCTTCCTTTTATTACTCACTGGTCGGGAGCCAATATTTTCATAGTTAAGAATGGCGTGGTAACCAAATTTTTGTCTTGAGATATGATGGATAATTTGACTTTTGCATGCTACAAATTTAGAACCTACCAATATATAAACACTAAATTTCATGATATTTTGCTCCATGAATCGAGTGGAACTGACAATTATTTCCGAAAAATTTCAAAGAAATAACTAAACATTTTCACTCTGCCTATTTTGTCTCATAGAAAAGACGTTTTCTTTATTACTCATACCGTTTTATTGCGTTACGAACTGAATGCAAGTTGCTGAAACCAAAGGGTGACTATAGTCGCATTGTTATGTGCGGAGCCTAAGGGAGCACAGTCTCCACAGCAGCATTGCTTTCGACTACGCTCACTTGCGCGCCCTGATAAGGAGACGATAGGCACAGGCTCCTTATCAGGGCAGTCACAGCGTTTGACAACGCAATTCATTGTTGCAGAGACAACCTAAGGAAATTTTACATTTAACCAGGCAAACCACCAATATAGGGCGTTCTTCGCTTGTATTATTGTTTGTTCCCGCCTATGATTTCGTTGAGTAAATGATTCGTACTTCAACTATTTTGAATGACCGAATTGTTACCGTATTTCGAGTATGTCGATTAGTTCCAGAAGTCTGTAGACCGGTTTTAATATATTGAGATGGTTTGTTGTGTTCAAAACACTGCAACACTCAGAAAATAAGCAGGATCCATTCATTTACGCATCCTGCTAATATAGTTACTGAAAGCCTTTATTGCAATAAACTGCGAGCCTTGATGGATACTAGAATTCGTGCGATCTCAACGGAAAAGGGATATGAACTCGAAATTGTAGTATAAAGGTGAATAGGGATCTTTTTGAAACAAGTTGCGAGTCTTGCGCGTTACACCATAAAAGTTTCAATTTTTGTGCAGGATGGTTATACTATTCCCACTTTTATGCACTCAAAAGTTTTTTCTTAATAATATTGCTCAGCTGACGAACAAAAGAGAATGAGTTATGCGAGAAGATATCTTGATAATGTTTACTGTCTCATTTCGAATATTGCATTGTTAACAATAAAATGAACGACGCCTCGTTGTTAGATCTTCGTCAGACATTTTTGTGGGCTCTTTCCTTTACTGACAGCAGAAATAGCTCGCTGTGCCAACACCTCCAGCATTGTAACTGCACTTGACGTATGGAGAATAACTTGCGCAGCCTGCGATGCCAGTAGATAGACAATTCACATTCAGACAGACGCCGTCATTTGCTGAAAGAAAATTGGGGTATGCAGATACCTTGTTGATTTGAGTTCAGTTTGCCGTTATTGATAATATTGATAATTCGCATTTCGTTGCGATGGAATTGCTTGCCGCTTTGTCAGGATTGAAAAATCTTCGAGGAGCGTTACAACCAGAGACGGACCATGGGAAGGGGAGGTACAAACGTTCAGTGACGCGAGGGCGGAAAATGAGTGCTATGTGGTGTCCTCTGACCACCTCTGGTTACAATCTTCATTGTCCAGTACAGTACTGGTCGAAACCTCCCGTTAGTAGTCGCACCGACCGCGTCTATGGTCCAATTTTATAGGCGGTGACCCAAATTCATAGCGCTGCATGCGTTGTTCCCAGAGGCCTGTTTTATACAATTGTTATAATCAGAACAATTTTATGAAATAGGCCCCAGACGCTCGCAGGGTTCCATCAGTGCGCCTGAACGCGCCGATTGCACCGACTGCTGAATCTGGGTCACCGCCTATCGAATTTGACCATCGACGCAGTGAGCGCGACAAATAGCCGGAAGTTTCGGCCCGTACTGTAGGAAAGGGATAGCAAAAGAAAGTTACTCTTTGCGACGCATCGGCCACCGGCGAGCGCCGTGTTTCCGGTGCAAGTAGTGCCGCCACCGGTTCCAGCCGTGCACACGTTATTGGAAATGGTTGACAGGGTGGACGGGCAGCTGCAGACGTAATTGGTGCAAACCGAGCCGCCCGAGCACTGTTGCGGGTAGTAGCAGAAGAAGCCGTTCGGATTGAGTAGCGGGAAGCACTGATCGTTGACTCTCACCTC
>JAQGAX010001247.1:0-11792 GCA_034698105.1 Plectus exinocaudatus | reverse complement strand
ACTTGCTTGCACAGTTATGCTTGCAATGCCGAGCTAGAGCCTATCAAAGTCGTTCAGTTACTTTTTGCCCACCCTGTATAGCAGATCCAACCAATGTAATCGAGTATGACTTTCAGATTTGAGCAGCTGCAGAAAGAAGGCAAGAATGCGGTAGACGAACGCACGGACGGCGACTACCGCGCATTTCTCGCTGTCGTCAACAAGCTCAACAGTTGGTGTCCTTATTTGCTATCGCTGCTGATTGTAGCGATTCTGCAGATGAGACGGAAGATGGCGATTCGTCTTCAACTGCCGAGGGAGACGACGATTTCGTGGTTGGGATGACGCACTCACGCAAGGATCCGATCTCGCAGGCGAACATCCGCGACCCCGTCAAGAACCGCATCTGCGGCCACGCCTACGATCGCGTCTCCATCGACGAGTTCATGAAGCAGCAGAGGCAGCTCAATCGTCCCGCACGGTAGCGCTTGTTGACTGGCCCCATTCATTTTTACTCAGTTAGTGTGAAATACTGTATGATTGCAGATGCCCGCATGCTGGCTGTCCGAACAAGGAGGTCCTGCGCGTCGGAGACATAGTGCCCTTCCCCGAATTCTTCTCCATCGTCAAATGATTAACCGCAATGATGATCCTTTGTGACCATGTCTTACACGCTGTCTTACACGCTGTCGTACTACTGCATTCATTTTTTGTTTACTTCACAGCCGAAGTGTGTCTCAGATAAATGCCACTACACGAAATGGATCGCATGGCTGATAGCTCGCCGATGGCAGATTGAACGATTAGCATTAAAACACCTAAGACTGCCAACATCGGCGTAGGACGGTTGTACTGTACGCGTGTATGCGCTGAGCAATTGCGTAGCTTTAAATTTCCCACGACTCCCTGATAATCACGTCGAGCCTCGAGATCGCCCATCGCCACGGAATTTTTGCTAATTTTCTCCGCTACTGCGACGGCTGTTTTCATTTCACTTTTTCAGCCCAGCTGGTCAATACCAACAAACTTCTTGTCCAACTGCGGCGGCAGATTCTTGCCATTGCTTCGCTTCGAAATATCTTGCAAGGAAGAGAGCAAGATGAACAAGTTGAAGGGGTCGCAGAAAGATAAAGTAAAGCAGTTCGTACAGTGGACGCAGGCGTCTGAGCGAACTGCGACTGCTTGTTTGGCAGCGCACAACTGGAACCTCGAGATGGCCTGCGACTCTTTCTTCACCAACCCCGACCAGTTTGTCCCCGCCGATGAGCGTCAGCAGAGACAGTCCGTCGATCGCAAGAAGATCGAACAGCTTTTCGCCAAATACGCTTCGGGTACGCGTTCATAGTCGATCGATTATTTTTTGTCACTTGAGGTTTTTTGCTTAGTTCATGGTTGTAGCGGCAAGATTTATACTGTTCTCATTCATATACGTAACTAACTGTACAGAAGCTGCCAATTAGTCCGGCAACAAGCGCAAATTCTTGAGTTAATTGAAAAAGTCCATGTCCGCAAACCACAGAACCTTCAGGCCTTTTGCGATATGTGATCCATTTGAATGAGGTCACTTTCACCGCTGTCCATCGTAGATGGCCTTTTCCATTATGGGAATCTCAAGTAGCGACTATAATACACCAAATGAGTGGCCTTTTTCATCGAAATTTTTAGGTTACCGATTCAATAATACCCTACGATGATTGTAGTATGTGCCGTGCGGCGAGTATTGTCACTTAACGTGCGCAACTGTTTAGATCCTCAGGACGGTGCGGATACGAATCGAATTGGACCGAGCGGCGTGTTCCGATTGCTGACCGATCTCCTTTTAAATGCGACCGACCGACTCGTGCTCGTGCTCGCTTGGAAGTTCCAGGCGCATGTACAGTGCGAGTTCTCGCGAGAAGAGTTCGTCACGGGTCTAACTGAGCTCAGGTAGCGACATTTATTTATTTGCCTCGATTCAATTCCTTTCTACAAAACTATATTCAGAGTCGATTCGATAGAGAAGCTCAAGCAGAAACTACCGCAGCTCGATCAGGAGCTGCAGGATGCACACAAGTTTCGCGATTTCTATACTTTCACCTTCAACTACGCGCGAAACCCCACGCAGCGAACTTTAGGTGAGTCGCAACGTTTTGCTTTTGCCGTGTCGAATAAAAATTGCCGTCGAATTATTTGTGTTCAGATTTGGAGACGGCGATCGCGTACTGGAAAATAGTCTTTGGAAAGCAATTCGGTCTTCTTGACTTATGGTGTCGATTCTTGCAAGTAAGAGCAGTTTTTCTCATCGGCACTTTGCCTGTGATAGATTTATTATTCGTGCTGGATTTGGCATAAAACGAAAGAATATCTGTATACAACACTGTATCCGGTGGAAAATTATATCTGTGAAAATTTTCGACTCGAAATGATTTTGGCATTTAGGAAAAGCATAACAAGGCGATTCCCAGAGATACTTGGAACCTGCTGCTCGACTTCAGCATCAACATTAGAGAAGACTTTACCAACTACGATGAAGAAGGTGTGTTGTGGTGTTGCTCAATTTTTTGGCATGCGTAATGTCGGATTATTTAGGGGCATGGCCGGTGCTGATCGACGACTTCGTGGAGTACGCGCGCGATCTGCGCAAGGAGAAGACGGGCGAGACGGAGCAGGCGATGGAGAGCTAGCGACGGTCCGCCCTTGTTCGTCCAACACGCCCGGTGGCGCGTCTCCTCTTTACTGACTGCTAATGCTGCGTCCGTTGCTGTGATTGCGATCGGCGCTCTGACGACATTGTACATTTGCATTTTTCGAGTATCGTTCGTGTGTTCCTTGCATCGCCTTGCGTTCCTAGTGAGTACGAATTGATTGTCAGCAATGGTCGCACGCACACGTCGAGCGATGGGGGCCATGTTCTGAGTCAACGGCGGCCCCTGGCACACTTCGGCGGCGGCGGTGGTCGTGGCAGTTCTTACTGGCGGCGGCAGCTGCATTTTATCAACGCCGCCGGTCGGCCATACATATGCGCCGACTCGCCCCCTCGCCGTCCGCCGAGTCTTAGCAGTCGGCGCAGTTGGCTGCGCTTATCTGTGCTGCTTTACACCCGGCGCCGGGCGCCCCCAAAACCCAGCCGTCGACCGGGGCCGCGCGCCGCTCACGAAGCGACCGCCAAGCGTCTGCCCGCCGCAGTATTTGCTTGCACAAGTTGACCGCGCTGGTGTACGGCGGCATCCGTCTCTGCCGACAAATACGACAGCGACTAGCCAGCCGGCCATTGGCCGGATTATGACCTGATCGGAGTCTTTTCCCTGCTGCTTCTGCCCTACTACTTCGCGCCGGTCGGACGCCGCGCCATCGGCGCTCGCCCGACCTCCGTCTTCGACGGCCATGTTCCGTCTTCTGCTCATTTTCTTTATTACCGTCGCCTGCATTCTGCGGAGTAGCGACGCCGCCGCCTGCAAGGGATGCGCTCCACCGTGCATTTGTCCCGGACAAAAGGGCGAGAGAGTCAGTCGTCTACCGTAGCACCATTGACCACCCATTGCTCTGACGCTCGATTTCAGGGTGGAACTGGATTTCCCGGCGGCCGAGGCCATCCCGGTAGTCCTGGCGCATCTGGACCGGAAGGACCGATTGGCGCCCCTGGCATGTCGGGTGCTGAAGGAGATTACGGTGACGGAGGAACAAAAGGGGAGCGGGTATGCAACAAACGGCGCAGTTGCCATATTGCAACTTTTAATCGCCGATTCTACCTTCTTTAGGGCGATCGTGGCCAACCCGGCCAGCCAGGTCGCGACGGCCTGCCCGGTTTGGACGGTATGCCTGGCATTAAGGGCGAAAACGGCATTCCTGGCTGTAACGGGACCGATGTGAGCAGCGACCGAATAATGCCGATAAGCAAGTTGATAATATTGCTTTGGTCTTTCAGGGTCAACCGGGCTTGCCAGGTCTGTCAGGGCCGCCTGGGCCGCGCGGATTGGACGGTGAAGCTGGACGGCACGGCATGGCCGGTCCGCCCGGAGATGGCGGCATCAACTCCATTGGTCGCAGAGGTGTTCCTGGTGAACCGGGCATTCCAGGAAGACCTGGCATTAGTGGTCAACCGGGTTTGCCTGGACTGAAAGGTGCAGCCGGCGACCCTGGAACATATGTACGATCACCCGAACTGACCGTAGTCGACATTTTCACCGCTATTTATTTCAGGGTCCGCCCGGATTCCCCGGCCCCGATGGTCCGAAAGGTCGCATGGGCCCGCGAACTTCCGGTGTCAAAGGCGAGAAGGGTATGCAGGGAGTGGGCGGACCACCTGGTCCACCAGGAAATTTCGCCGGCGCCTCTCGCCCCGAAGAAACCGAAGTGATCCAAGGACCGGCCGGTGACCATGGAGAGAAGGGAGAAAAAGGTCGTGGCGGACCCGTCGGTCCACCTGGTCCTCCCGGTGACGACGGACAGGCTGGCTATCCTGGACTAAAGGGTCAGAAAGGAGACCCTGGAGACGCCGGCAACAGAGTGCGTGATTTTGAATGTAACAGCCTTGAATAGATGCTTCATGAAGGACAGAGCTTCATTTGATTATCACTTAAGTAAATGACTGGTAGTTATTTTAAAATATTGGATCTCATAGGTTTCAATTTTGAAAGCACGCTTTCAAACCATCTAACTCTTGAAATATCATTCAATTCATCAAGGTAGTTTATACAACAAAACGCTGCTTGTTCAGGGAAAGCGCGGCAAGGATGGTCGTGTTGGTCTGCCCGGTGACAAAGGCGACCAGGGAACTGGCGGTCTGCCTGGAGGCGCTGGCTATCCAGGCCAAAAGGGCGCTGCTGGAGACCCCGGCTATGTCGGACGTCCTGGACCGGAAGGTGATCCTGGACAGCCTGGCATATTTGGTGTTGGTCGTGGTCAGCCCGGCGCTCGCGGATTGCAAGGAATGGACGGAATTCCCGGTCCAAAGGGAGAATCAGGTACATTACTGTGCACTGCATCGTCGCATTTGCAATAGATTGATTGATTCAGGCAAGTCTGGATTCCCTGGACCAGTCGGTTCCCGTGGTCCCAGCGGCCTGCCTGGACTGCCCGGACCACCTGGCCTGGCCGGATTGCCGGGTTTTACCGAGAAAGGTGATCGAGGCGAAGACGGCAATCCCGGATACTCCGGCGAGCCCGGCAGCCCTGGCGAGCCTGGTCTGATTGGACGACCGGGTGAACCTGGCCTTGCGGGTCAAGACATTTATGGACCACCTGGTAAACTATAGATTTATTATCCTTCTAATAATGAATTCTCATCGTATCATTTAGGCTTGGACGGTCTTTCTGGCAGAGATGGCTTCCTTGGCATCCCTGGCGAGCCAGGAGATCCTGGTCCACCTGGTCAGAAGGGTTTCCCCGGAGACGGCGTCAAGAGAACAGGACCAATGGGCGCACCTGGCTTACCCGGTCCACCTGGCGAGCCAGGTACTATCGACTATATTCAGTGAATCAAGTGTACATGGCTAGAGCTCTTCAGGTCGAGTTGGCAAAGATGGATTTCCTGGAGCGCCAGGCATGCAAGGCTTCATAGGCGACGACTGCGGCTTCTGTCCAAATGGACTTCCTGGATCTGGCGGCGATGCTGGCATTCCTGGGTCGGACGGCTATCCGGGCCCACCTGGTCCAGACGGCAACATTGGCTATCCTGGAATGAAGGGCAAGCCTGGAAAACCCGGCCTCGAAGGACCCGAAGGGCTACCTGTAAGCTGTTTTTGCACCCCACATTGCACTTTGATAGGTTTATTTTCGTTTTGTTTTGTTCGTAATTCATTCCAGACTATGTGCGCAAGTGCTTGATGACTGAAAATTTACTTTATTTTTCAGGGATCTGCGGGCCTTCCTGGTCTGTCGGGCATTCCAGGACGCACTGGCGAGCCTGGAGACATTGAAGGTCCCACTGAAAATCCAGAAGGCCTTCCAGGACCAAAGGGTGAACATGGCGTTCCCGGTTAGTGATAGTCTTTCATTTCCGAGGAAAGGAAATAATTCGCGCGATTTCAGGATCGCCTGGCAGACAAGGCATTCCCGGTCGGCCAGGTCCCGATGGTTTTCCTGGTGTGCCAGGTCTTCCGGGCCTCAGAGGCGAGAAAGGTCTGATTGGATTAGACGGCAAACGTGGCCGCGATGGAATGGTCGGTCTGCCTGGCCTTATGGGTCCGGTCGGCGACTCTGTCCCTGGTCCATCTGGTCAGCCTGGAATGAGAGGCGAACGCGGAAATGACGGACTGCCTGGACTTCCTGGGTCACAAGGACCGGCTGGTCCACCATGGGCTGGAGTTGTGCGCGATCCCCCGCCTGGAACTCCCGGTTTGACCGGAGAGCCGGGTTTGTCAGGAGAGCCAGGTACGGTAATTGTGTCTAGATGATACAGTGAAAATTTTTTTGTTTAGGACAAGACGGTTTGCCTGGCATTCCCGGTCAACCTGGTGATTCCGGCTTCCCTGGACTGAAGGGCGAACTGGGACACAATGGCCTGCCTGGACTGCCTGGATTTGAAGGTCAAAAGGGCTACGAAGGACTGAAAGGAGAAGGCGGCTTTCCGGGCATCCCTGGCTCCAATGGATTGCCAGGTGATGCTGGCCTGCCGGGAACCAACGGATATGATGGTGCTCCTGGTGAACCCGGATTCGGAATTCCTGGTCCGGCTGGTCTTCCCGGCATGAAGGGCGCTGGTGGTCTACCTGGTCTCCGCGGTCTGGACGGCTTGCCTGGTCTTCCAGGACAGCCTGGTGTCGACGGTTATCCCGGTCTTCCCGGTCAGTTTTCGCTTTTTGTTGAAAATTTCATAGATTAATTCTCAAAAGTGATCCAGCTTATCAATCACAGTAGAATTCATTTCTTATAATGATTTGTCAGGCAACCAATGCTCGTTAAAACAAGTTTTTGCTAAAATGCCATTACTGTGTAATGAATGAGCGTTTAGTTTGTCATAAAATTACACATCTCTACTAATACGGTCTCTTGATTGCAACAATTCATTCATCAATGGCGTATTTTCTAGGCGATCTTGGAATGGACGGGCGGATTGGTCTACCTGGGCTGAAGGGCGAAGTTGGTTTGCTTGGAGTGCCTGGAAAAGATGGCCGACCTGGAACATCTGGAAGAAGCGGACAACCCGGTCTTCCTGGACTGAAAGGCGACCTTGGCATGCCTGGGATGAACGGACTTCCTGGTCTCAAAGGGCCGCCGGGTGATTCAGGACAGTCTGGTCAGCCGGGCTTGCCTGGCCTGCCCGGTGTAACCGGCGATCCGGGAGAAGATGGCAGCATCGGATTTCCTGGCTTGGCTGGCATGCCTGGTCAGCCTGGATTGGACGGCGCTCCCGGTCTTCCTGGATTCCGAGGTGATAATGGCCTCGATGGAATGCCTGGATTCGGAGGCGAACCTGGTGCCGACGGTTTTCCGGGAGCACGTGGAAAGGACGGACAGCCCGGTCTACAAGGAATGCCTGGCGATTCGGGCGACCGTGGTGCTGCCGGCCGACCGGGCGAGCCAGGCCAGTTTGCCCATCCTGGCCAGCCTGGTGACATTGGACATCCCGGACCGATCGGACCTGATGGACTTCCTGGAAATTCTGGACTGCCAGGCCTTAAAGGCGAACAAGGCGAGCGCGGCCGAGATATCCCTGGACCAGTCGGTCAGAAGGGTCAGCCTGGTGATTACGGCTTAGAAGGAATGGACGGCATGGATGGACTTCCTGGTCAGCCTGGCATGATCGGCCTACCCGGTAAACAATTAATTTATAATCATTGTTGCTTTGAGTATGCGCTTTACGGAGTAAATTTAGGACTGAAAGGAGGGTCTGGTGATCCTGGACTTCCTGGACAGCGTGGCGAAAACGGGCGCCCTGGTCAGCCTGGGCTGAAGGGCGACATGGGTGCGGCCGGACTGAGTGGCCTTCCTGGCTTGTCAGGGCAACCGGTTGGTTTCGGCTCTTTGTTGTAACTTTCGTAAATCTATGTTTAAACCTACATTTTAAGGGACTAGAAGGTCCGCCGGGTCTCAAAGGTTATCCTGGACTTCCCGGAGACAACGGCATCAATGGTCACACTGGCCAGCCGGGTATGCCTGGACTCAAAGGCGAAGCCGGTCTTCCTGGTCTGCCTGGACTGGCTGGCTCCCCTGGTTTTCCAGGAATGGCTGTAATCCCATTTCTGTGTTCACTTTTAGCCGTATTACGTTTTATTGTTTTTTAAGGGAAACGTCGGAATCCCTGGCGATCTGGGACCGCCTGGCGATGATGGTATCCCTGGTCGACCTGGAGCACCGGGTAACAAGGGCGAGTCTGGCAACTCTGGGCTCCGTGGACCGGTCGGACAGCCTGGCTTGCCAGGATTTCCTGGGCAGGATGGTGACGTTGGTTTACCAGGTCTTCCTGGACCTCAAACGCCAGGTAACTGAATTTTCTTGCGAATTGTTTAATGATTCATCAATTATTGTCATGTTTTTTCAGCGCCTAACTGTGACAATGGCGATCCGGGTTATCCGGGTGCTGATGGACTTCCCGGACTTCCCGGACAACGTGGTGAAAGAGGCAACGACGGTTTTCCGGGTGTACCTGGATTGAGCGGGCCACCTGGCGATGCTGGCCGACCTGGTCCGCTCGGCGAAAAGGGAATTGTTGGAATGGATGGAAAGCGCGGTACAAAGAGCATTGTTTTTTGCGTACATATTCGTGCATTTAGGCAGAGATGGCGAAGCCGGATTGCCCGGGTTGCCTGGTCCCGACGGCTCTCCAGGATTCAATGGCGCACGAGGCGAAAATGGATGGCCAGGGCTGCCTGGCAGAGATGGCGAACCGGGCCTGGTTGGCATGCGGGTAAATTCGTTTTGCTTTTGTGAAGTACATATGCTGTAATTTTAAAGAATGCTCATGGTGCACTTTCAAGACTTTACATTGACATTTATTTAATATTAGTGACTGACATGAATCTAGTAAAAATTTTTTAGGGCGATTCCGGTCTGCCCGGAGCGCCGGGCGCCAACGGCGGGGAAGGTTATCCTGGCTCGGCTGGCCTGCCTGGTCTCAAGGGCAGCCATGGCGAGGCTGGGTACCCTGGACCTCCAGGAAAGCCTGGTCGCGAAGGTCGACCCGGACCGGTCGGAGCAGTTGGCTTGCCTGGCCCCGATAACTTCGAACGAGACAACGGACTGCCAGGCGACTTTGGACCGATGGGCATCAAGGGCTATCCTGGCCTACCAGGCGACGATGGTCAGCAGTTATTTTGCGCCACATTTGTTTTAATTATAAAACCGATTACAGGTCGCCCCGGCCCGCCTGGACCATCTGGTCTTCCTGGCCTGAAAGGTGCCAGCGGTAATCCTGGTCTGCCGGGCATTCACGGTCTGAAGGGCGAGATGGGCAACGGTGGATTTCCTGGCGCTGCTGGTCGACCCGGCATCCCGGGTCAGCCAGGTGGACCTGGATTCGCCGGCGTGCAGGGCGGTGCGGCTCCCTCTCGTGGATTCACTTTTGCGCGCCATTCGCAAACAACCAATGTTCCGGATTGCCCACCGGGTTCGGACCTGCTGTGGAGCGGTTACTCGCTGCTCTACGTTCAAGGCAACGGTCGAGCCAGCGGCCAAGATCTAGGTGAGCACAATATTTTCTGGAATCGATCAATGCAATGTTTTATTTTTTAAGGTCAACCGGGCTCGTGTCTACCACGATTCAGTCCGATGCCGTTTATGTTCTGCAACTTGAACAGTGTTTGTCACGTGGCGAGTCGCAACGACTACTCGTACTGGTTGGCGACGTCGGAGGGCATGACGGCGATGATGAATCCGGTGCAAGGCAGCGCCATCCGACCATACATTTCGCGCTGCGCCGTCTGCGAGGCGCCGACTCAGCTGATGGCGATGCACTCACAGTCGCTCGAAATTCCCGCTTGTCCATCCGGCTGGACCGGCGTGTGGACGGGCTACAGCTTTGTGATGGTACTGCGTCACTTTCTTTTCAAATGAACGCGCAACTGATCACTGGCGCTCTTTGCAGCACACGGGAGCGGGCGCGGAAGGAACGGGCCAGAGCTTACAGTCGCCCGGCAGCTGTATGGAAGAGTTCCGCGCCGTGCCGTTCATCGAGTGCCACGGTCGCGGCACGTGCAATTACTACGCCACCAACCACGCCTTCTTCCTATCAATCATTGACAAGGTACTGTAGAAATATGAGCACCGATCTGACCCTTGTATGACTTGCAGAACAACCAGTTCCGAAAACCCATGTCCGCCACTTTGAAAGCGGGCGGCCTGAAGGATCGCATCAGTAGATGTCAAGTGTGTAAGAAGAACGGACTCGAGTACTTTAAGAAATGAACGCGACGGTCGCCTCGGACATAGCCCGTCTCTCGCTGTGATGCTCCGTTCGCTATTGGTCGTCGTCAAGGTTACCGTATACTATTCTGATTTTTGTTTCATTCTTTCGTTACTGCCATTGTGGTCTAATAGATGAGTTTGTCTAGTCTTTGTATCACTATGCATCACGTCATCGGCGCGTCAACAACAATTTGTTTGGGTCGAAGATTGGTGCTACCATTGAATAACATGACGCGGTTAACTTGTGCTAAAGATTTCAACGATATCTTCGCGTAGCTGTTGACTACTGCCGTTCTATCTATCATTTGCACTTTATTCCACTGCCGTCCGATGCCAATGTGACCTGTATGGAACGAATTGTGAAGGATCCTGTGTGCTTCTTATGTAATGACACCATCGCGCAAGCATCGTATGGTGGCTTTGATGTCAATCACTGCCTTTGTTTGTTCGCATTCATTAAAGTAAGATCGTCGTTAAAAAAACCGTCACATACACGCAGACATATTTTCCGACAGGTTTGAGGAACATGAAATATTTTCAGTCTTCCCACGAATCGTTTGCATTGTCTGAATCGTCATCAGAAGGATCTGCAAAAAATAAGTTCAAGGAGAAGAATATTCCAAATGACCAACCGCTATCAGCATGCATGGCTTCTCGTCGACTGTCTAGTGCTTGAGCCAACGCCGCTGCTATGCCTGTCATCTTCTCAGGAGGTCTGCCTTCTGGATCGTTCACATTAACTTTCTTCAAAGTTGTACCCGTGCGAATCTCCTGAATGAAAATGATATATTAGCATTTCATGCAGTTGATTTAACATGAAAAAGACAACAAACCGCCAATAAACCGGATTTGTCGGTACCAGTTGGGGATACTGCTTTGGTGGCCGACGGTGGAGGCGGCGGAGGGGGAGGAGGCGGAGGAGGCGGAGGAGGCGCACGCACACCATCGAGCGGCGCTGAACCAAATGTGCTGCGTTGTACTGGGGGCAGTGACATCGGAGGTGGTGGCGGTGGCGGTGGAGGCGGTGGAGGCGGTGGACTCGTGATCGGCGGCCTTTGTGACCTGATATCCGTGTTAAAAGTCGGAAGAGGTGCCTTAGAACACAAAATTAAACTAATCGTGAATTGATACGGGCAGATACCGGTTGTCTCTGAGCCGGACGAGCGCTAACCGGCATATCGAATTGCTGAGGAATAGTAGGAGCGGCGGCTTTCTTGGCGCTGACTGGTGGACGCGCTGGTTGCGAAGGAGTGGCAAATTTTGGAGCAGTCGACACCGGCTTAAATTTCAAACATCAGTATCGAAAGATATGATAGTTCAAAGCGTTACAAGAGGAGCCGGTCTCGTCGGTGGTCTCGGCGGAACGATGGTTGGAAAGTTTGCCTTCGGAGGTTCCCGAGAAGGAGGAGCTACACCTATAGAGATAGGCCAGAATAACGAGTCGAATCGCGATTTGCACAAAGTGACTTCTAGTATTCGAGTTGTCGACA
>JAQGAX010001246.1:0-11792 GCA_034698105.1 Plectus exinocaudatus | reverse complement strand
CCTGGTGCAAGCTATGGTCTTTCGCGATATTAGCCCAGTTGTTCGTCGTCGCTTTCCTACTGACAAAGCCTTGGAAGTTGCAGGTCACTGAATTTAATTGTTTCAGTTTACCTAGAAGTGTGCGCATACCTGTAACCAGGGGGTCTAGGGGGTCACCCCCTCCCCCAGCCAGGGGTCCGACCCCCTGGCATAACCCCCTCCCCCGAGAAGGTCCAGACCCCCTGGCCTCGGACACCCGTTACATGTGCGTGAGGTATGGGGTCACCTTAGGGAAGTGCAGTATTTTTTAGCGACTTTAGCGACCTAAAAAAAAGTCGTCAGTTCTTGTTTTGGTGACCTTTGAAGGTAGAAAATTTCTGTGGGTACCCCCAACTGAACCGATCATACCCCCTCCAGGCCAAAACCGGTGTACATGTACGAGTTTTCCGAGTTTGTCGAGTTTGTCGGTGCACATCTCATTATGCTGCAAAAATGTTGCATTATGTTATATTTAAGTAAACAGAATTTGAACAGTGAATAATTAATAAGTAATAATAAGTAAAATAAGTAAAATTGCAATCAAATAATGCCAGTTTCGAGTTCCTTCAATATTTTTAAAGCAAAGTTTAAGGATTTCTTACCGAAGCAGAAAGAAAAGCGTTGGAATCAGTGATTTCGCCTCATGGAAAATACTGGGTACCTATCCACTGGTCGTTTCAATTGATCAAGCAAGCACGACAGTCGGGAAATATTTCCAGTGACCGTGGCGTCGAATTACTCCAAGATGTTCGATTTTTTTGCTTCTTTGATTATTTCTTTGACAGATCTTTGGGGAAAGTTTATGCAAATATTTATTTTACGCCGCTTGTGCAGGAATTATTCATTTACGGCCGGGACAATTTTAGAATTTTTATGATTGTCGAGACGCATTATTTTTGCGATTGAATATTCCTGAATTTTCCAGGATGACTCTTCTGGGATCGGAATAGAATTGATTAATCCCAGAATTTCGCGTGACCTTGAGAACCGGGCCTGCACCCATGATTTAATCTGTCTCTTTCAGCGGATACGAGAGTATCGAACAGGTTTGGCCAAGCTTCGAGCAATGCACTGGGTGCCCGTTCCACTGGCCTACGCTCAAGTCGTATTCTTGGCCACGCGGACTTATTTGGGTTTGAACCTGCTCGGCCAGCAATATATTCATACCGATCGCCACATAGATGTCACACAGCAGGTTATACATTGCATTTTTAGCGGATACGCTACCTTCATGTCGGGATTTGGGCGCGAATTCAAAAAAATGTCAACACTTTTTCACCACTAAGTGGGGAAAATATTTTTTACCGGCGGGGGAATTTTTTACTACTTGTGATCAGAGCAGCCTCATTAACTATTCAAAACGCTGGAAGAGAACTTCAACGTCATAGAGGATTCATTGAAATGGCAGCGCTGTTCCCCTTGTCAGAATTGTCCAGACCCCCGCAGACCCCCTTGAGGTATACTCAGAGGTTGGCATGGGGTATATTGAGGGGTGTCGTACACCCCCAAGGGCTCTTGTACATACAGGAATTTTTTCAAACCTAAGAGGACGACGACCCGTATTTTGGCGACCTTTTTCATAAAAAATACACGGAACTCGATCCGCAACCACCATTGGATAAACCCCAAGGGGTCCTAAGATTTTATGGGGTGTACAGTACACCCTCCCCCAGCCGTTTTGACGTGCCAACCTCTGGATACCGTATCCTACCGTATTCCAAGCCTATAACTTTATTGACCGAAGCAGGAAAGCAAAGTATCGATGGAATGGATGACTGAAGAATTCGATTTCAGATTGATCTTTATATTCCGGTGGTCAGCATTCTTCAGTTCATTTTCTACCTGGGTTGGATGAAAGTTGCCGAAGCCTTACTCAATCCATTTGGAGACGACGATGACGACTTCGAATGCGATTGGTTCATCGATAGAACATTGCAGGTACTCATTTGTGAATGTGCAAATAATGCAAATGTTTTCCTGAATCCCCTGCTTTCAACATCTGTTACACGTATGGCCTGAGCCAGCACTTATTATTATTTTTTCTCTCCCACGCAGATGGGTCTCTCGGCAGTGGATGACGTCATAGGGACCGAGCCGCCACTCGAAAGGGATATCTTTTGGAATGACGTCACTCCAGTGCCCCTCTACGCCCACGGCACGAAGAATCTGCCGATTTATCTTCAAACTATGTCGAAACCCGAACACGCCGTGCGCCGTATGAGCAATGTCGTTCGCTCAAAGATTTTTAGCGGGTATGAATACCAATTGTTTCGTGGCGCATTGCCGGAAATCGGAAACGGGGGGGCCAAATTGATATCCAGGGGGCAAGTCAAGACTTTTCAAATGGGGACTGTTCTTATTTTTTCGGGCCTCCGAAAACCGGGCAAATCCAAAAACGAGAGGGAAATGCCCCGCACCCCCGGCCTCAGATACGCCCCTGATTCCGGGATGCAACGGAGTCCCTGAAATAGCAGTATAATTGGCTCGATCCAGGAGCTTTCTGTTTGATCAGGTAAAGCCCACGCTCCAACCCAATTTCAAATAATTCATTGGTACAATACATTGGTACAATATGTCCTCAAAATCTGTAGGTCCACAGCCCGGTCCAGTTTCAGTGTAATAGGTATGTACAATCGGCCCGGTCCAGGATTTGATCCAGAGAGCAATGAATCTATCCCAATCCGGTCCGGTGCTCCAGTGCTGAATTTGGTCTATTTGCCGGGTAATCAGTTTCTCGGCCCGATGTTCCAACCCATCTCTAGTTTTCACAACGCAACGAAAAACTGCGTCCGCTTCAGCAGTCGCAAACTGAAGAAAGGGGCATGCAACCTGGACATACCGGAAAACGATCTTGACGAAGAGGCCTTGAACAGCATACCTGACTCCTCGGATCTGCAAATGTTCAAAGATGAGTGCCAGATGAACATAGCGCACAAGCTATCCCGCAAGTTTACTATGAGTAAGTTTGCTGGTTGAATTGTGTGAGCTCAGAAATGAACCGTGTACTTGTGCAACGGCTGTATGCCGATCTTAGATTTATAGTAAGTGCGGGACTTTAGGCCAATCCACTCAATATGATGAAAATTGTTTGTAATCCTCTCAATATGAGAAAAAACAGTAACCACCTGAAAATCGGCCGAAAGTTTGAAAAATTGCGTTAACAGACAATCATTTCCAAGTTTTAGATTTCCGCCAATTCTTTGTCATATTATATATATTTTTGTCCCTTTATTATGCAGATTTTTTCTGAACCCTCAAATTTTGATGCCTACTAGATGAATGCTAAAGGGTACAGTTTTCTGGACTCCCGGCCGATTTGTTCATGCGCTTCTCACTCCCGCAGGTTTACGGTATTTGGATTACGGTATTTGGGTTACCATGATTTTCCAACACACAGGACGAACTACATCTTTCCACTTCTTTGCTTGTATTTTGTTATTGATTTTGATTCAAATAGCTATTTCCGGATCAGCTCATTTTTGCCACACTTGTTTCAAGAACACAAAATTTGATATCTCACCCTATTTCAGGCACAAAAAGTTCGATATCCCACCCGCGTTCGGCTAAAGTAACGGATACACATGGGAACGTTTTCTTTCCATCAAGTGCAGAAAATCATCAACGAAAATCGTCAGCGAGCAAACAGCAAAAGCCGAGTAACGAAGAAAGGGACAAGGTTACCAACGTGAAATTTGAAGACGAATAACTTCCGCAAATTTTATTCTCCCTGATGAATTGCAATTGTGGTAAAATAAATAACATAGCAAATAAATGAACTCTACATACGTGCATACGTGAAGCAGAATCTTTTTCGATTGTAATCTGAAATCAAAGTACTCTGTATTCATACCTGTAATCGAGGTCCGAGGTCAGGAGGGTCCAGGGGGGTCGGACCCCTGGCTGGGGGAAGGGCGACCCCCTGAACCCCTCTGGTTTCAGGTATGTCTGTATTGCCGCGCGGCGCTTGCAGCCACAATTATTTTCTGAAATAAAACTTTGTGATCACATGCCCATAAGGAATCGATTTTGAATAAATAGGAAAAGCAATAACAAGCAAGCAAGCATCTTATCAGCTCTCTAGCTGCAATAAAAATCAAGCCACAGCCGGCTACCCAACCGTGTCAGTGTCATGCAATCGGGAATGATTTATTTTGAGCGTTCATTTGTTCACCAGACTAGAGCACAGTCGAATACGTTAATAAAAAACTCTTCCGCTCCCGGAAAAGTTTCTTATATGCGCGTAGTACTTACAACCGTATTCCTTATAACCAACCGCATTCCTTCTATTCTAAGTTTCTTAAATTGTATCCGTGCCCCCAACACCCTTTAGTGCAGATACCCATACCTGTAACGGGTGTCCGAGGCCAGAGGGGTCTGGACCTTCTCGGGGGGGGGGGGCGGGGGAGGTACGGTACCTCCGTGTCGGGATTTCGGCGCAAAATTCAAAACTCGCCAAAAATGTTTCCGCCACTACGTGGTGAAAATGTTTTCTGGACCTTTCTGGCCAGGGGGGTCCAGGGGGTCGAACCCCTGGCTGGGGAGGGGGTGACCCCCCTGGATCCCCCTGGTTACAGGTATGTAGATCCCAGTTCGGGACCTAAACTCCTTTATGCAACTTTAAAAAGTTTGTGGAGTGCCGCAATACTTGCAGGAATAATGACGATGAAGTTGCTCGCCATCGCGCTTTTCGTTGTCATGGCAACAGCAGCCGGTCGCTCAAGTTCATCATCGTCTTCCGCCGCTACCGGAACCGGCTCCCTGCGCCCTGGTTCAGGTTCGGCAGGCACCAAAGCAGTCTCTATCAAAGGAGAAGTGTTTTGCGGAGATGAGAAGGCATCAAAAGTCGTTGTCAAGCTCTTCAATTCGATCACAGGTACAATGCTTGTCCGACGTGGACGTGAGGTATATGGAGGCTGAATAGACCCTCCACAGCAGAGGTATCCATTAGTTTTCGTTTGGAGGGGCGCGCACGCCCAGATTTTTTTTTCCGCTCAGCCCGTTTCTTGAGCTTTTTTAGGTAGTCAGAACTGATTCTGCCCGGAAAAATAACTGTACTTCCCCTTTCCTTCGAGAGAAACTATGTGAATTTGGGATTCAATTATTAAGAATTTTATGAAATAGATCCCGGGTATCTGTGCATGTTACATTTCGTGTTCAAGGTAAGCGGCTAATAAATTTGTGAACATAAATAGCTTTTCCGATTCAAGATCCATTCACAAGAAATGGGAGAAAATTATTGAGTTTTCAGACACCGTCCCAAACCAACATGTGGACAGTGACGTGAACATTGGCAGGGGAACGTTTTCTATCGAAGGAGACACTGAAAATGCTGTTTTTGAGCCGGTACTGGCTATTTATCACAACTGTGATTACGACAATACGGTAAAATTCCTTTTATAGCGTTTTATTATTCAATATGTGTACTTTCTGAAGCTGCTTATTCCTAATATGTCGTGGGGTTAGCTTTTTCGGGTTTTCCGACCCTCATAATGCGACACGTGCTCCTCGGTCGGCTGTCGCAGACCTGACACCGAAGACGACGCTGCTGGGGGTAGAACCCCCGACCTTCTGGCTGAGAGCTTAGACTCTCAGACCATTCGGTCACAGCGCCGTCATCATACAATATGTATAATTTGCATAATTTTTCGGAGGAATAAGCAATTGCTAGCAAACTGAAAGCAAAAATAGATTGTTTGCAGTGTTCAATTCCTTTCAGGATAAACTACGTCGCGTGCAAATTAAAATTCCGTCATCATATGTGACCACCGGCCGCATGGCAAAGCAGATCTACAATATTGGCAAGCTAAACCTTGAGCCAACTTATCCAAAGGAAACCTATGAGAATGCAGCAAGCCTCAATAATCGCTTCCTTAGACGTCTGTTGAAGAAAATGTTCTTCTAGGCCTTAGGTTTCATAAGTTCATTTCTACAGGGTGTCCCGAAAAAAAATGTCCTCGACCCTTTTGGCTCGTAGAGGCAACGCCTAAAGCTGAAACTTGGAATGGATATAGTTCCCGGGCGGAGCTAGAATTGGGCGGAGTTTCGGTCAGAAATTCGTTGCAGGACCCATTCCAAGTTTCAGCTTTAGGCGTTGCCTCTACGAGCCAGGAGGGTTGAGGACATTTTTTTTCGGGACACCCTGTACTAGCTGTTGACTTCGCTGCTGCAATTCGTGTGAACTTGTATTGCATAGGCGATAGAAGAAATATGTTTCAAACTATTACATAGAGTAGTTTTAATTGTTTTATATGTTCTTCTTTAATTTGTTTTGCTCTTGTTCTCTATCATATAAATGCACTATTTTTGAAGATTACGTTAGGATTGACTTTTATTGCACAACAAATTGAACAGTTGAACAGCACATTCAAATATAACAGTCACATTCTTTGAACGGTTCCCGAACAAGTTGCTCAGTATTATTTACCCTATTCGACAAATTTTCCTTTATAAGGATGTAATTACCATGCATAGTAATATGATGTAATTATCCGAAGTAAGAGCTACACGTACACTAAGGGCCGTTAAGAACTGGAAAATTCACGTTTGGGTGTGATTTTTATGATCTCATCTCATCTTTGGTTGTCAGAGGAACAGGCGGGGAACTGTTAAGATGGAATGGCGCTGAGTAGACCTGTTTCCTTTGTTAGAAGGAAAGGAATCGATTCGATCGCAATCAAAGGCGAACGCAGTCTCAGAGTTTTGCTGTTTTTGTCTCAACAGACATTCAACTGTCCGGATGATGTCGATTACTATTAATATTATACCCGTTAGTGTGTCGCTGGTCAGTGAGGATCATTTTAATTCTTTTACATCTTTCTCTTCGCAGTTTTCTGATACTTTCTTGTGAAAAGTGATAAAAAGCTCGAATCTTATCGCAATTTGCCAATTTTTCAGAGGTGAAAAATAGCGAAGCATGTCGCACAATTAGGCAAAGTGCGACATTTTCGTAGTTATATTTCACTATAACCATTATTTCTAAGCGCAGCTGGTTGATGAATCACCGCAGTTGACTTCAGAATGGCATTATACGGCTCTCAACGCTCATAGGTACAATCTGAGTCAGTACTGGTGGGGTGGGCAGCACCCCTACATTCATTGTTCTGTTTTAAGCTTAAGTTCAGACGAGAATCAGTGCTCTTCTCGCGCTCTTATCAAGCCAGAAATTGCACAGAAGTGCTGACTGATCGCTTTTTAATAGTATTCAATACTATTCATCAAATATAATTAATGATTAGTTTATCATACAGTCGCAAAGTGATAAGCATGAAAAAAATGAAAAAAGAACATAATTGCCGATGCTTATCTTCAGTCGCCAAAAATCAAAACTATTACAAACGTTACAGATTATTCGTGTCGTTCTGCAGCCGATATGACAATAACGTACACTTACGATGTTTCGTCCGGAAAGTTCAGGAACTATACCAGGCTGCTACTGCGATGGCATGGAAGTGTTTGGAAGAATGTTTACCAAGAACTGTTCATTTGGCTGGTCGCCTACACCATATTAAGCGTTATTTATAGGAGCATCCTAACTGTCTATCAGAAAAAGTATTTATGCTTTATTTCCGTGGTTTATTTCGATCGTTACAATGGAAACAGATAATATTTTACGATTCATCCCTAAAATCGATTCAGGACAGATGAAATCATATAAAACAATAAGGTTGAACAAAATCAAAAATCGAGATGCAAGCATAAAATTAATTTATTATTTAAAATTATTTTCTTTAAATAATTTTACAAAAATTAAAATTTTTTTAAATTGTGGCTGTTGTTTGTTTCAGAACCTTCGAGGATTTGGTGGCTTACGGATATCACCACGCCAACTTTATTCCTCTGAACTTTATTCTCGGTTTCTTCGTAACTTTGGTTATTCAACGATGGTGGGAAATGTTCAATCACTTCGGTTGGATTGACAAGTAAGCGTTTTTATTCTTATCATTGCAGTTTTCTCAAGGGGTCTAATGCGCAGCGAATTTTTTTTGGGGAAGAATTCGCATTTTCATGAAGTCCAAGGTACTCAATCAAACAAACACTCTGTTATCGAGTTTTCTGAATAGCACAATTACCAAATTTATACTTCATCGAGCTTCTCGGCTTTAGAGCGCAAACACTGGCAAAATTTTATAGATGTTCATTCTGGACATTTTAATGGCGTTTTCCGTTTTTCGTGCAGCATCGCACTCTACGTTGGAACGTATATCGAAGGAACGGACGATCGAATGCGGATGATTCGACGAAATATCATTCGCTATGTTTCCCTAGTGCAAGCGATGGTCTTCCGCGATATTAGTCCAGTTGTTCGCCGTCGCTTTCCGACTGACAAAGCCTTCGAAGTTGCAGGTCGGAATTGAATTGTTCATTTGCCTAAGCATTATATTGCGAAAATCAGACGTGGCCACAGGGGGGTATTTGGGCCGCCGGGTATCTGGGACATATACTCCCATACGGAAAAAAATTGGTCCAAACACCCCCCAGACCGTCGGACCTTGGTCACCTCCAGTAAAAATTGAAAAATTGTTGCATTATGTTATAAATATGGAAGGAAACAGAATTCTAAATGGTAAGGATCCATCTTGAAAATAAATAATTTTTCCTATTTCCATGAAGATTTATTTTTGGCGCCTCATCTTGTATCATTCATAGATTATTAACTGTTAAAATTCTGTTTGCAAGTCATCCCTGGTTAAAGTATGATTTCTTGTTCTTTCGATCTTTTCAATGCGAAAGTTTAAGGATTTCTTACCGAACCAGAAAGAAGAGCCATGGAATCTGTCATTTCGCCTCATGGAAAATACTGGCTACCTATCCACTGGTCGTTTCAATTAATCAAACAAGCACGACAGTCTGGAAATATAGCTAGTGACCGTGCGGTCGAATTACTTCAAGACGTTTGATTATCCTTCTCTTCTTTCACAGATTATTGCTAAAACTTTAATTCGACACCGTTTTCACAAGAGTTATTCATATCTGTTTAGTACTGCTTAGGGAAGAAATTTTTTAGCGACTTGCGACCGATTTAATGGTTAGCATTTTTGCAAATGTCATAGTTATTTCAGTTTACTTTCAGCAGTCTGCATCAATATTTCGATCGGCTTTGTTGGCTCTAAAATTTCAAACCTGATAATTTCAGCTCTCCTTTCGAGCTTGCATAACTAAATAGTAATTTCAGTAAACTGAAAATGATAAACGATCAACTTTATTCAACCCAAAAATGTCGGCTTCGATGCAAAACAGAGATCGTCAGGACTGAAAATTTCAGGATTTCCACCAAAATCAGGAAATCCCGGGATTTCGTAACTGGAATCCGAAATTTTCAGTTGGCTAATTCTGTGATTTCTGGGATTGAAATAGAATTGGTCACTCCCAAAATTTTACGGGGGCTCGACTACCTGGTCTGCATCTCTGATTTAACCAGTCTCTTTCAGCGGATAAGAGAGTATCGAACAGGCTTGGCTAAGCTTCGAGCGATGCACTGGGTGCCCGTTCCTCTGGCCTACACTCAAGTCGTATTCTTGGCCACGCGGAGTTATTTGGCTTTGGCTCTGCTCGGCCGACAATTCATTCACAGTGATCGTCACAATGATGTCACACAGGAGGTCACATTAATGAGAGAAAACCAATATTTGTCTAAAATTAGGCATATAAGGTGGCATACATGTTCGTGAGGGCTTTTAGAAACAATACGTCCTCGTAGCCCGGGAAAAATATCAATATACAGGGTGGGCCACGTAAGTTGGTGGGATTTTGCTTTCCTATAACTTTTATATCTTACAACCGAATTCGATCAAATTTTGCCAGGCGGTAAAGTGCATTTTAAAGTTCTTTTTGATTTAGTTACATTAAATTCTGTTGCAAAATCATTGAGATATGATGAATTTTCTGTAAAACGGTCAAATTCAACCGAATGGTGCATAATGATGCGCATATGCTTATGCATGTGAAACTCAAGCGCATTTGCAGGTTTACAAACGAAAGAACGTACAATTCTGTGCTGCACGATAAATTTTCATGGTTCTGGCTTTTAAGCCAACACTTTTACACGATGACCAAATTCGACATATCTTGATTGGCTGTTGCCACTGTTCGACCAGTTAAATTTCATTCCTTTCTCGTTCCATTGGCATGATAGTAAAAATAACGAAAATTTAGCCACAAGCACAGAACTTTATGTTCCTTTGAATGAAAGAATTTGTACGAGTGTGAAGGACATAATAACGTCCCAGCAACATCGGTCACATTGCATCGTATCATTGTAATGAATTTGACTGCGTTGTAGAAAATTCTTCATATCTCTATGATTTCGCATCTGAATTCAGCGAAATCTTCACCAAAAATAACTTTATAATGAACATAATCTTACGGCAAAATTTGGTTGAAATTGGTTAAAAAATAATAAAGTAGTTTACAAACGAAACCCTACCAAGTTAAATGGCCCACCCTGTATATTGGATCCCAAGCCTCTGACTTAGCGCAAAAGTATCATATGTTATTGAGCGTGAAGGAAAACGAAGGCTGACTCAATGGGCTGCCTGTAGGGTGCAATTTCAGGTTGATCTTTACGTCCCCGTGGTCAGCATTCTTCAGTTCATTTTCTACCTCGGTTGGCTGAAAGTTGCCGAAGCCCTACTCAATCCATTTGGAGACGACGATGACAACTTCGAATGTAATTGGTTCATCGACAGAAATTTACAGGTACTTTACTTGTGTTAAAGTGTTGCCAGTAGTCTATGCCATACATGTAAGTGGGGGTCCCCTGGGGGTCTCCTGGACCCCCAGCCCGAAAAAATCTGACCCCCTGGAAATCCATCGAGAATTTGAATAATTTGAAGTTCCCGCCAATATTTTTTGCCCCTGATAATGCAAATGTTTTCCTGAATCCCTTGCTTTCAACATCTGTTACACGTATGGCCTGAGCCAGCACCTATTATAATTTTTTTCTCGCGCACAGATGGGTCTATCGGCAGCGGACGACGCAATCGGGAAGGAACCACCACTCGGTCGGGATGTCTTCTGGAATGACGTCACTCCAGTGCCCCTCTACGCTCATGGCACGGAGGATCTCCCAATTTATCTCCAAAATATGTCGAAAACCGAAAAAACTGCGATATATTTGAGCAAAGCTGTTCGCTCAAAGTTTTTTAGTGGGTATGAATACCATTACTCATTTGATGCAGGCCGAAGTTGCAGTATTTAAAAATTTGTTGTGTCCAGAAACGGTTGCGCGTCGACATTTGGTTAAGTGTCCTTGTAACGACGCATCACTAAAAGTTTACTTAAAGATACCGTAATAACATGAATCTGTTTACGTAACACTAATTACAATCTATCTTACTAATTGCACTCACTTGTTTTAGTGTACTCAGTGCCATAAATGTACGTGAGGTGCCTTGGGGTGCCTTAAGTTCCCCAAGCCTTGAAAAAGCCTGAACCAAAAAAGCCTTCCGCTTCAGCGGTCGCAAAACGAACATAGTGACTGACATACCAGAAAGCAACCTGGACGAAGAGGCCATGAGCAGCATACCTGACTCCTCCGACCAGCAAATGTTCAAAGATGTGTGCCAGCTAGGCCTAGTACGCCAGATTTCTCGCAAAATTTCTCTGAGTATGTTACCTGCTTGAATTGTTTGCTCGATGCAGCGCAGAAATGTGTTGTGTTCTGTGCAATTGCCTTTATCCATCAATAATGTTTCGTATATACCGTATTTTAAGAAATAATGGCCCTGGGCCACTATTTTTTCAACCTCGTCGAACCCTGGGCCACTATTTCTGCG
>JAQGAX010001245.1:0-11792 GCA_034698105.1 Plectus exinocaudatus | reverse complement strand
GCCCTTGCGCTCCTCCCGCCAAATGGTATCGAAATTTCAGCATACCCATTTAGCAATATCTCTTTTGGGCAAACTGTGAAGGAGTGTGGTCGCAAGTTGGTAGTTTTGTTTTGATTCAATTTTTCTGGTGTAAACAGCATTATTAACAAGCAAATCGACAAGAAAACGATGAGCGCAGTTTGTATTGGAACAATTCCTAGAAGCACATGAACCTTCGATCGCATATTTTTTCTTGTGTATGAATGCTTCGAGTTTAAGCAGAGCAATTCTTGACAACAGTGTTGCAACTAAGTTTCATAACTTAGTTATTTAGCTTACCGTTTCGTGAAAACTTAATTAGTCAGGAAAACTTAATACAAACTTAGTACTTAGTTACAGTATTAGGACCAAGATTGAATGATAAAACTTGATTAGTTACTAAGCTACCAATAAGAATCTTGTGTACTGTCTATTTAAATACTAAGATTCACGAAAAAAGTAGTTATTTATTAAGTAATGTGATCAAGTTGTTAACTGTATCGAATAGCATCGATATAAAACTTAGTTATGACACTGATTGCAACCTTTTGAAGCAGAAGCGTATTTCAAAATTTCCTTTTTCTGAGCATAAATATGCAATGGATCTTAGCGCTGTCAAGGTGAAGCGACCAATTAGTAAAATAAAATTGTTTTCTTGAAGAAGATTACGTTACATATTGGAGGAATTGGATGATGCAGCAATTGGAACAGAATACGAGATGGTTTATTAGCGCACCTTGCTGATCAAAATTTTCGCGCTTTCCTATTAGGCTGACGCATGTAAACGATTGATTTATTGTTTGGCCGCGCAGAATGTCTGATCAAACACGCCGTTCGATTTGTGAAAGAAAAGGAAAGCACCACTGTTCGCTCAATGTTTGCGCCCCCTTTCGCACGTATTATATTTAATGTCATAGCAGTACAACGTATTTACAAACGTCAATTTGCAAGCGTACAAACGTCAATCTCGGCCTAACATGATTTGGAACATTGAATGTGCTCTATACAAAAAACGCAAGTTTTGTATTATCTCGCTTGCTTTGTATTGTAGAGAATGGCGACGTCCACAACTTATGAGAATAAAATCTTTTCTTAGCATCCTAACAGTAACACAGAAATTGCCAAAATGCATCACAGCCATAAATATTTTTGCACACACAGTTTATTGAAACTGAACATATCAAAAATTTTAGACCCAATGCGGAACACGAAAATCAAAACACGTAGAACATCATTCTGAAGTAAAAAAGTAAGTAAAATAAAAAAATGGCATCGACTTGCAGTATAACCAGTCAACCAGAAATTTAGCATTTTTCAAACAAAATTTTCGCGCTTGCGGCTCGCCAATGAATGTAAGCATACACCACACAAACCCGTAATGCAAAGGAATATGTCAGTTAAAGTTTCAGAAATAATGAAAACACACCAAAAGACGTGCAACTGCCGTTTAAGGAAACGCTTTGTGCATCGGCTAGACCTTGTCATAATCTAACTAATTTTTCTGACTGAGATTTTTGGCTTCATAGTATACAACCTCTTTCACCGTATATTAGTGATGTTCAGTACCCGGCTGTCTCAAAAATATTCTAACTTGGAAAATTCAAATTCAAATTTCAAAAAAATGCAACTTCAAAAACATCTGGAAACCCCATCACGAAATCTCCCTCGCTGAAAAGCTCCTTTTCAAAAGTATTAGATGTTGTTGATGTTTATTGAAAGCAATTGCTCTGTCGCAGACAAGCAAAAGCGGTGGCTATGAATCCAAGCCCATTAACCAACTCAGAATTTTGTGGCGTACTTCTTGTCATACTCGTACGTCTTCAGTTCTCCATATAATATATCGGTCTTAATTCATCGGTTGCAATAATACACTTGGTTCTTCTAGTTCGTTCATTAGAAAATTTGGCTCCGAAATAATTATTCAAAGAAATAACTTTTTGCGAATTAGGTATCGTATTGGTCAGAATCATTCTGTCTGCGCTCGCCAGATTGGTACGGCACGACGAACGCTGCTAACGCATTCTCTTTTTCATCTTTTGCCATCTAGCAAAAGTTCAGTTCAATAGAAAAGAAATAATTATAAAAGGGCTGTTATTTTTTCAAATAAATTATCCTTGGACCGGTCCTCCCAATTTCATCTTCAACACTTGCTCGAACGGTAGAGTACATTGGTACAGTACACGGAACGCTCCTGACGCAGTGTTTTTCGTCCTTTGTTATCAAGCATCATACAATTAGTACCGTTATTCTTTGATTGGTCCTTTCAGTTTTTCAAAACATTTTCAGTCAGTACTTCTTCCACATGCTGTGTGATAGTATTCCGCATATGGGCCAATGGCATTCATGAAATCATGGATATGTGACTGAAGCCAGTAACAGTTATGTGAATGATCTTCCTTTCCACTTGCAATAAACTGCATCAATGCGCAGATTTTGGTGTTGCAACACTCTGTTTTCTTGTTTTCATTTTGTGAAAGTTGTGCATAGGTCGCGGTCACAGGTCGCAAATGGGAGCAAAATGATGATTCAAGCCGGATGCACTATTCTGTTTTCTTGCACGGAAATTGAAATAAAAAGCCGAATGAAGGTAAAAATCTTATTAAGAATGCAATAATATTAAACCCAGAATTCTTCTCTTCATAATTCTGGAAAAGTTGATTAACATCATCAAGCTATTAAATAACAAGGCCTTTGTAGACCTCGATTAAATACAGTATTTGGTAAGTATTTCTAAATCGCGCAGCCTTGATTATTTACCGAGAGAAGTTGAATTGTACTGCGTAGATTGAAATTATGCTTTTTTGCTACCACTATTTTGTCGTTCCTGTCCATTGCATTTTAATTGTTTCTGTTCTCCCTCTTATACTGATATAATATTTAATTTTTCAAGTAATATGCTGATCTAGTTCATTTCCTTTTGACATTTTACGATGACGGTGCAGCGGAGGCGTTTGGATCATCGCTTTTGTGTGGATGATGTGCCTGATTCCAGACCTGAATCAGGTCCATCTTCTACTTTAGCTGATTTCTGCTGAGCATCGCAAGCGATCGAGTAAGGCGGTGGAGCGTCGTAAAATTTCTCGGAATGAATCGTTAGCACATCACCCTGCGCGCTGCTGCTGTTCAATGGAGCAGTTTCGCCGTCCGTTGCAGACACTCGTGATTCTGGATCTCTTCCGGACTGTCTCGCGTTCTCCAGCTTCCTCTTCATTTTGTTCATTCTTTTGCAGAGTAAATAAAATACGGCGCCCAGTACGATTAAAACAAATATAGTGACAATAACCATGATTATCGGAAGATAACCGCTGTCGCTTTGAATATATCTATATAAATTATCAGGTGCACCGCATTCTGGTGGGGGCGAGCTCGCGGATTCGGCGCAAAAATCACAATATTTGCCCCTATATTTTGAGGGGCAAATGCATGCTTCGTTTTTTTCATCTGCATATCCTTGATGGCAAATAATCTTGTCACAAAAATCTCCAGCCCATCCATAATGGCAAGCGCATCTAAAAAAATGAAGTCTTTCCGTGTGGCAATGTTAGGTTCTCGTAATTTCAATTGTTTGAGAATTGTTTGAAAGCGCTGAGTGTTTATTTACTCTGAGAAAGGATTCGCTTATAATTTTTAAGGGTCACAAAATTTAAATGCCAATTAATGAAATTCAATTGCAGTGATATTCTAAATTAAGTTAAAATTTTGTCGACTTTTGACTAATAAATTTCAGAATTTCAGAATAAAAATTTCAGCGCTTTTCTCGAAAATAAAATACTCTCGGGCTTCTCCAGGACTATAAGGGACGGATCATAGCTTATTTCAGTTATTTTGCGTTCGTCCTCAGTTCTACTGTGCGGGTCGGACTAGAATAGCGCTGCCGCAACAATAATTTTTCAAGAAAAATTGATAAGTTAATTAATCAGTTGATGCTCGATACAAAATTGATTTAATTTTTATAAAAACTTGATTTGTTACTTAATCAATTCAAAACTTTTTGGAATGTATTTTTAAAAATAATATTTTATGAATTAAAAAATCGCTCGAATTTTTGCGGCAGCGAAAGACTGGAGGTAAAAAATTTCCACGCGCGCAGCGTGTAGTGACAATCCGTTCAATTATTGGGACTATTTGTAAATTACGTCATGCTGTTTTTCTCCTTCTTTCCACACCTTCCCTCGCATCACGCATACATCACGCTGCGGCTGACTACGGCGATTCCGCCTTCTCCTATAGTTAAGCATACCAATGATGTCATAGCGTGACGTCATAGGATTTCTCCGCCTCCGTCCCTCTCCCAAAGCGAGAAGCAATTTAAGAATGGTTCCACTATCTGTTTATGTCCTTCAAAACTTCAGTAAATACATACCGGCCATTGTACAACTGTCCGTGGGTGCATTTTGTCACATATTGGCAGCGATCGCCAACAAAGTTCTGGTGACAAACGCATTTTCCATCCTGTTCTCCGCCGTTCTCTCCACATCGATTGATCAGCGATTTATCGCAAAGTTCGCCAGTCCATCCTATGTCACAAAGACATCTTCTGCTGAAGAAGGTATTGCTGGGATCGAATTGTTCGCCGGTGGAGAGACCGTTTACTGAAATTAGCTAACAATGAAAATTGTGCATTTTTGGGATAAAGAAAGAAATTCCATGACGAAAATAATTTTTTTTTCCGACGAAAAAACAGTTTAGCAGAGAATTTTTGCCAGAAATTCGGGTTGCGTCACAATATACTGGTTCACTGCACGTATAAAAAAACGTTCATTTCTAGTTGCAAAAGATTATACACTCAATGTGTTGCGTACGGTATTACTTTAACTTTTGCTTTCTTTTTTGATCAAGATCTGTTACAACATTGTGTCTGTGAAATCAGATGCTCTTTCATATAATTTAAATACATGTTTGAGAGTAACGTTGCCGGAAAAATTCGTGTGAATTTTTTTTATTTATAAAAAATAATTTTTTAAATTAAAAAAATCACTTCTGGATGGGAGAAATTCGAAATAATTTTTGCTTTATAAAAATTCTCTTTGAAGTTTCCTCTAAATTTTAGATTAATTGATCAAATTTTTCCCGAAAAGTCCGAAAACACGCCCAGTTTGATACAGGAAAGAGTTGTTCTGGTGTCGAGGAGACTTTTGACTTTGTTTGGCTCAAGCTACATTGAGTGACATATTTGTCTGAAGGACGTGAGATGGTCCCGAAAATAGTTTGCTATGATAGGCGTTGACCAACTCGCAAGCGACTCTTTGTGTTTGTCTTCGTTCTTCGTTCACTGTGTAGCTAGGCGCGTCACTGTGCAGTATGCACGTTTATTGCATATGGTCTCACTCTGATAAGAAGACATCGCCCCATTGTTTCATATACGTAGAGACCGATAATTGTTTCATAAGTTTGCTTAGCAAGACTATTCGTTATACCTTGGACTCGAACACTGCTCCGCTCCGCTCAATTTCTTAACGTCGAGCTGTCAAACTATGTTAACAACAGAATCAATGACGTATTGTGAGAATGGGTGCAGTGAGTGGTCAAAGAGAGAACAGACTACAGTACGTGACCGTATGGAGCCCCGGGAACTCTAATATTTTGAATGGTCCATGAAGGCGTCTGTAGCTCTTAGTCGAAAAAGACCTTTGCGTTTTTTCCGAAAGGGGGTTATTTGAAAGGCTCTATTCAGTCATATAAAATATGCATCATTGTAGGAATCAGAAACCTGAGGGTTTGTTAAAAAGCACAGATGATAACGAAGAGACAAGCTGCACAATAGTTGACAGGAGAGAGATCTTTCCTTAGCGAGGCAATGCTCTTTTACAATATTCTAGAGATGCGCACACTGCAGCAAGTAGGATCAGCAGCGAGTGGTCAGGAAGGATGCCAGAGGCGCGCACAATCCCCCAGTATATGTTGAATATCATCACCAATGTCAAATGATTAATGCGCTGAATGCATGTCGACATTAGCAAAAAGTTAAAACAGTACCGCATGCCACATCCTCGCAGTACCGGCCAGTGAATGGGGACGGGCAGACGCAATGATGTTGGTTCTCTTCTTTCATCAAAACTCCATCATTCATACATTTAGGTAACTTTAAGGAGCTTATAGGTTGTAAAATTAATAGGACTAAAGTGAGCGGAAGCAAAGATTTCAAGGAGGATACCAAGGACAACATAGTTTATTATACGATCTTGACCTGGAACGCGTGATGGCAAAGGGCCAAAAAATATCAAAAACGGTGGTGATGCGGCCTACTGTATTCAGGCCGCAACGCCTTTTTTTGGTTTTTCGCTAGCTCCGCTGCGGGGAGAGTAGAATGTCCGCGACAAAGACGATCTGCAAACATATACTTTAAAGTAAAGCAAACATAATACGCGCTCGCGTCTTGATGAAGAAGGGGTCAGCTTTTTGGCATCAAAGAGCGTTCAGTAAGTGAATCAGCGGTACCAAGTAACTTAGGCGTCGAACATACTTCAAAAACTTCCAGAAGTAATCCGAGAAGTTTGTCATTACTTCCAACTTCCGAATCCGAGTAGTTGAAAATTTTTCAACTTTTGGAAGTAATGACAAACCTCTCGGATTACTTCTGGACGTTTTTGAAGTATGTTCGACGCCTAAGTGCGTCGCTTTGATAAGTAAACGTCGAGAAAAGCTACGCAAGTGCTAATCTTTAAAATTTGGCTGTGAAATAATAAACTCAGTAAAATTTACCTATTCATGAACCTGAATTCTGTCACTGAATTAGGAGCTATCCCCTCGTTGACAATTCTGCCTCGACGGCGCGACGCGGAGTGATGACTAAATCATACACGCCGAGGAATTAAATGCAACATTTATTTCAGACATTTCGAAAATCAAGAACCATAACACCAAAAGCAACAATACCGGTTTAAAAGAACACGTACTATTATGAATCATTCTGAGCGTCGAATAGCGCAAACAGAACAACAAGCCTCAGTACGGCCACGGGTTGGCGGCTGGGGATATATGTCGTCGTCACTCATTCCAAAAAAGGTGAGATACAGTAATTGTGGTGAGATAAAAAAAAGGTGAAAATATATGTGTAATTTTTTTCGTCAGGGAGTAAAGTAAATAAAGCCCAAAGTAAACTTTCTCCATAGAGATATTTTAGCGTCTGGGGGTAATATGTCCCCTACCCCCGTGGTCATGCCTGGAAGCACTGGTGCACATGGGGTGTTGATATCAATGCACAAGCATCCCAATATTGCCTCAACACTGCCCTGTGATCAAACTACGCAACTTGAAATAACTTCAACCAAATCGTCTTCCAATCATCTGCAGTTCTGTAACCATAACTACTTCGACAGCTACCTGAATCGTTGGTGTGGGATCGCTGTCCAATTAACGACAGATCCATACAATCTCCATAGCGCCCCATCAAAAATGCAGCCGACATGCACCAGTAAACAGAACAAATCCACAATCATCTGTGTCACTAAATGCAAGCAAAAGAGAGAGAAACAGAGGAAAGGCAACACGTCTTATTTGGCTAAGAAGCGGAAGAAGACTGAGACGAGCTGACTTCAGCGAGTTTATGCGACGCAGCAGAGTCAGCACTGGAGGCGGAGGCAGGAGGGGCTGCGGTGAGCGAATGACAGACGACTTCCTTCACGGGCAGGACGGTCCAGAGCAAATTCGGGTCGAGCACTTGTTCGCGGTCGGCGGCGGACATGTCGGCTATCCGGCTCTCCCGCAGCGACCACTCGCGCGTGAGGCGCCGCTCGCCCAGTTCGCCGTACAGCCGCGTGTCGATCACTCGAGCGAGCACGCCGTCCACGCGTAGGTAGAACCTCTGCAGAACGAAGAAGCTCGTCGGCATGACGCGCAGGCGGACGGTCAGCGAGGCGCAGCCGTGGTCCGCCAGCTCGTCTTCGAACAGCGTCATCTGCGTGAAGAACTGGATCGGCTCTCGTCGCTTCAACTTCTCCATGTCGATCCGTTCCGACGTCTCCGACACCTGCAAACGCGCGACAGAATTAAGAGCAGTGCAGACTTTGTTCGTTCAATAAAATAGCCGATTTTCGCATACAATGGTGCAGAATAATTATCGGCAATTTATACGTTCTGTACAGTTGAGAAAATGGCGATGATTAGGGCTGCAACGGGGACCGGGATTTCCCCGTCCCCGTCTCCGACCCCGGAATTTCAATTTGTCCCGTCCCCGTTACAGCCCTAGCGATGACATTCGCAAGAACAAAGTATGTGGACCCTTTAGCGACCTTATCTGCGTACTATGCGGAAAGCGAGCGCCTTTAGAATTTTGGATTGGCATGCAAGTAGTCAGTCAGTATCGTAATAAACCGGTGCGCGAATTTCGTAGCAAAAGAAGAAATCGAAAACAAGCAAAAATTTGGAGGTAGAGGGAATCGAACCCTCGACTTCTCGCATGCGAAGCGAGCGCTCTACCCCTGAGCTATACCCCCGTGCATAATTAGGCGGCGCATTACCCCAAAGAGGGAATAATGCGGCTATTGCCAGCCAAACAGTAACAGTAAAGCATCATACCTTCATTCCAAGAACAGTGCCGCTGTACGGGGTGGTGTAGGTCCAGTCGTAGGAGTGGAGGGTGTTGTTGAGGGCGTCCATGCCCTTGCGGGCGGCCGTCCAAGCTTCGCTGGGGCCGACCTTCACGTCGGGGGCTTGCTTGCTGTCGACCAATCGAAGCGCGCTCAGTGCGTCGAACACGACGGCCGTCGTCGGGTCGTCGCACCGGCTGATCGTCAACGTATTGTTCGGGAAGATCATCTCGGGCAGACTCGGCAAGTTTAATTCTCTTCCGTACTCGCACACCTGAAACAACAAGGCGTCCTTGTCAGCGATGGCGTTCAGCAAGATTAATCAGGTTCAAATTATCAGTATAAACGAGGATTAATCTCAGCGTCACACTCTGGAGGCAGGGTTTTCGGCGAGGGGGAAACTGTAGATCAACCAGCGACGACATTTAGCATTTGTCATGTATCACGGTCGTTGGGGGAACTGATTGGATGTCTGGTTCTATGTATTCGCTATTAATTTGTTTTTTGCTCTAACTACCCCTTATCTTGTTCCCCATTTCGAGGTGTTTCTTTTTTATACTTCGCGGACGTCTTGAACAATCAATACTGTAGGAATGCCGGAATAATACGGATATAAGTATTTAAACTGTACACGAAAAGAAACCAAAAATAGGCATCAACTGACCTGACAAGCCAACTGGTCCTTGGGGTCGTCGCCGTGTCGACATTGCGAGGGCAGGATGTGATCGCGGACGGCGACGAATCGCCACCCGTCGAACTCGAATTGCTCCTCGACGCGCGCTGACTTGCAAGCCGACTCCATCACGTCGTTGGCCTTTCTCCTCCCCGCCAACGCCTCTCCGTCCACCGTCGCCGCGCTCGCCCGAGGCGGCGGTATCCCGTCTGCAATGGTTTTCATTGCCAATAGAAAATCAATCGCGAAAATTTCGCGTGACGTCAATTTCGCTTCAAGGGGTCCAGATGCCGCCTGAACGCAATAAGCAAACAGCGCTATAAACGAACTTCTAGATCTCTTATATGGGCTTTACAAGGAAAAATTTAGAATGCAATGGAGCTTCTTAGATCCTCGTTAGTATTGGTCGAAGTTGACTGAAACCAGTGTTGCTACAAATAATTTGTTACTGTGATAACATTGGGTTATGTCAACTTCGAGTAAAACCAGCGAAGTCGGTCCAAGAAAAGTCGGTTGAATTTTCGGTAAAATTAAAGCCGGCATTGCAATCAATGTCAATAGTAAGAAGGAAGAACAAAGTCGGTAGAGTAAATTCGGCAGAAATTTTACAAAATAAACCCGGTAATTTTACCGAGACAACACTGGCTAAAATCCAGCACCCTGCCCGCTCCCATCGCAGTCGCCGAGAATAGATAATCGCCTTAGTCCTAGAGGGACCGGCGCTGACAAGATATGGTAAATAGGCGCCGCCGCGCCGTCGTTGGCATTATTTCCCGTCGCCAACCAAGTTAAGCTTGTTAAAGCAACGCTGCTTCTCTCATTCATTCACGCCTGGGCCAGCACGTGAGACACGATCGATTAGGTCGCCGGTTCCATTGACGTAGCCGTCACTTTCTTCCCACTCAGCTGTTCGTCAACGGCCCGCGCAGCTGCCATACCGACCATTATTCTACGCGTCATAAATATCAGGGACCCCACCGGGTTTTCCGAAAATTCGCCCCCCCCCAAAGCTTATTTTCCTTTTAATGCGACACTTTCTAAACCCCTGAGATAGGTTATGGGAATTAGTGGGATTCAAGCCAAGTGCGGGCCACTTGACTTCAATTCCATATTTGAACGGACCGTTCCATATCAGAACTACATATATGAAGTGCCATTGGTCAAATTGTCAACCCAACGATATCGCGAAAAATATCAAAATACTAATGTGCTGTACTTAAAAGCAGCAGTACGATTACGATAAGTATAGTCGAAACCAATAGTCAGCGATTTTTTGAAGCCGAAATAAGTAAGACGATTTCGGTTGGATGACTAAGATTTAGATTGAATGAACCAAAACACTAACCGAGATTTTGTAGCATCGCACTCATCTGATGAATGGCAGAGTGGGAGTGATGAATACCCAATGGATCGTCCTTAATTCTGATAAGCTCGTGTTAGTACAATAACGGTCACATAGAACAGTTACTCAGATATTCTACCGCCAGAAGCAAGTCAAGACTGTGACAATTTGATAAATTCATAAAGACGACCGGTGTAGTAGAATTTTTTATTCGCAAACCATCGGCAAAAACGAAAGTACAATACGAACTATGCCGAAAAAAACGAATGCAACGGCGTTAAATCATCAGATGTTACGACCAGACCAAGAACAAATATGATAGAAGCAATTACATCAAGCGTGGTGCCCAAGAGAAAAAGTAAGGACGACAGGTCCAAGTAGACAAAAAATCCCACATACAGCGCTTCAATATCTCTAAAATTCAGTCCCGTATAATACAACGACGCCAATCAATCAATGCACGGATCCAACAGAGCGCAAAAGAAACTTAACTCCAAAAAATTGATGTGCGTAAAGAAAGTAATGAAGGCACTCATAAATCAGGAGAAAAAGAAATGAAATCCAGGCAAAAATCGACTGGAAAAGAAAAAAATGATCGTACATAAAAACGATCCGTGCCAAGTAACGGAGACACTTGTGAAACACATGGCAATTCCAGAAGCTATGGGTTCTGGGAAGCTTCAGTTGCTGTGCTCAATAGCGCAAATGGTCTTGCACGAAGAATTCAGTTATGCATTGCTACAATTAATGCGGCACTACATTGTGGTTTCGCGAGCAAGTCTAACTAAAGGCGACACCCTACCGTGAACAGACAGGCAATGCCGTTAGCCAATCGAACGAATGACTTTACACTTTGATCCAAACACAGAAACGCACGAGTGTGCACCATTACCGCTATGTAGTAGCAGTACATTGAAATAATAACTGATGGTAACAAACATGTACCAGGGCGATATAAGAACGCAACCGGGGGGCGGCCTTTTCAAAGCATCCTCAGCTCTCATTTAATTACCTCGATTGTCAAAGTTGATTATCTTTCAGAGTGGAAATGCTTCCACAGCAGATCGATCTATGAAAAGACGATAAGTTCCCTCTTATCACAAGCGCGCTGGGAAAAGGGGCCATTCATAAATTACGTCACGCTTTTGGAGGGGGGGGGTGTCTGAGAAGGCCTGTGACGGACGCGTGACGCTATGACGTCATTGCTATGCTTAACCATAGGAAGGGGGTG
>JAQGAX010001244.1:0-11801 GCA_034698105.1 Plectus exinocaudatus | reverse complement strand
TTTGGACATTGAGCAGCGATATAAGAAAATACCGAGCAGATACAGGCGAGAAACACGTAAAATTGCATTTCCTTACTAAGTACCCCGGGACAGTTTCTGCAAAAGTCAAGAAGAATAAAGATCGCCGATTGAAGAACGCCAAGAATACGTATATTTCTGGTTGCTTAACCTGATGCACGAACATCGTTTTTGATAAGCCCTGTTTGTTCTAAAAGCAAAAGGGCACAGGTTCGGATCCTGCCTTCGGCGAGCGACGACTCTCAGCTGTGGCAGCAAGTCCGATTTTCCTGAGCTGCTGGATACGATTGTAGAATAGTCACGAGAAAAAAGCAGAGTATTCATCCTATTCGAGCCTACGAGTGCCTAACAGAAGTTATCAATTGTCATTGGCAATGAGCCGTATCAATAATAATCGAAACATTTATTTAATTGTTATAAATATCCAATTACCAATACCGATTTGAAAATTGGGAACCAAAGCGTATGTAGGCAGGAAGCGCAAGTACGAATTGGATAATAAATGACACTTGATCGAGTGAGGTTGAAAAATCGTATGCTTTTAAAGAGACGGCGCATGGGAAAGCAGTCATATGGGCGAGACGCGATACGTAATTTAAGAACGAAGTCCTTCGTTTGTCGCTATGTGTTCTTTTCGATGTACCCTAGCGATCAAACAGAGCAGACTGAAGGGATGAAGCGGGCAACCCCGAGTGTCATATCGCGTCAGAGCAAATGATATTTCATTCTTTCGTTGCGTGTATCTGGTGTAGCTAAATCACTATGATAAAGAGCTTTGTCATCCTTCGCGTATTCCTTATACATTCTGTGAAATCCTTCTGATTCAAACAGACGCAGGATATAAAGCGGCTTTCACGATGCGTTGCAAAGCAACATAACAAATGCATTCTTTCGCTGTGTGAGTCTTGTGCATAATTGTAATAAGTTAAATAGTAGAGTTTTAAAACCCAAGTGTTTAATTGCGGAAAACTCAGGTATTAACTAAAGATGCGTCGGCATGGAAATTTCAGAATTGGTACGGGCATTCAGTATTTCACAATTTTGTTTAATTGCCATCGATATTGGTAATTATCGGTCACTGAGCGGATGCGACTGAGCACTTCAGCCGGGTTTATACTTCGGTTTTAGGATGCGGTGCGGTAACATCATTTATACTATTTAGCTAGTCATTGAGACCGCATGCGGTAAATCAACCGCCACGCTATAATCCGTGGCGGTAGTTGCCGCACCGCACCGCACCGTATCCAAACCCGGCTTTAGGGATCGTTCATAATTTACTTCGCGTTTTTATTGCTTGACACCATGGGGTATACCCCAAGAGCATAGGTGTAACGGGGGGTCCAGGGGGTCGGACCCCCCTACCCTCCCACCCCAGAGAGAAAGTCCAGAAAAACATTTTCGCCTACTGAATACTGAAATACTGAAATACTGAAAGTCACTTAGTGGCGAAAAAATTTTTGGCGATTTTTTCGAATTACCTCGGAAATCCCGACACGAAGGTACCATACCCCCTCCGAGAAAGTCCAGACCCCCCTGGCGTCGGGCACCCGTCACACCTATGCCCAAGAGGTCTCATACCTCCGGGCACTTTGGAGTTGGGGTATGAGAAAATTGAGGGAGTACAGTATTTTTTGGAGGATCGAATTTGGCGACGTAAAAAGGTCGCTGAACGGGCGGAAATTTTTTTTTTACAATAGCGACCCAAAGCTGGGGGTATGTACCCCCCAACCGACCAGTCATACCCCCACGCCCAAACCGGTGCCCATATCTGCCCTTTCCCGTCACGCATGCAATACGTTGCGGCCGACCTGCTGGTATCAATCTGTTCGGTATCTAAAAATGAAAACATTGACGGCTGAGAAATTTTTAGCCTCTGTAACGGCCTCTGCATTTTTTACAATTATGAGGGAAAAGAAAGACCAGATTTCCAAAAAATCAAGAAGTTCGCAACTTTTTTGCTCAAAAATCCTCTTTTTTCCATTAAAAGCTGCAAAATTTTCTAAAATAGCCCTAATTTCGTTCTCGGCATATTTTTCGGGAAGGCTTGCAAAACTCGGCCCTTTTCGATTCGATATGAGGGCACAGTCAGTGATTGAGCACCTATACTGGCACCCTAGAAGATCGCAATAGAATTTCGATAAATTTTCAGAGTATGAATTAATTTCAGGGCAATTTTCATGTATAGGATGGAAAAATGGGTGCTTGCATTGACTATTATTGGGGTCTGAGAAGTTAAGGTTTTAATCTATGCAGTATGGCCATAAGTGCAACCCTCTTCGCAGTAACCCGAGGTTGCGTTTCATTGTTCTAAAACGTCAGAGCTGCGGTCCCCTTTCTCTGCTTCGCATTTTCATATATTTGCGAATGAACTGCGTCTATTCCAACAACATCTCCACGCGATCATTGAAGATCAAAGTTTTTTATCGTACGTCAAATAAAAGCAGCTTGAGACAAACACTGTGTAGTTATTCGATCAATATTAGCCAAACAGACGGGGCAAGCGTTGACGCCAAAGGCCCGACCGATTAAACAATTTTTATCAGTGAAGTGAAGACACGTTCTTAAGAGCATGCGGGCGCCAAATAGCCCATCCTCGCATTGGCGACCAGTGCTTAGTATTTTATATCTGGCATGAACTCAGCAGTCGTCTTACTGGTGTGCTTTTAAAAAATGGATCAGCAGCGTAAAAAAGCTCTTGAAAAATGCCTCATTGAGATTTGCAGCAATCTCGAATTGACTCAGGTGTTAATATTTTTGCTCAGCCATGGGATTCTTAATGACTTTCAATGCCAAAATATTAAGGTAAGTGATAATTGCTCTCTGGTATATAACGCCAACACTACTAGATCATTTTCAGAAGGAGGGAAGCACTCCATATGAACAGAACTGGGCTCTCGTCATGACGCTCACTCGAGGTTCCAACGAAGCATTCGACAAATTTCTTGAGTCGCTGGACCATTCAAATCAGTCTCCACTAAGGAACGCAATCATCAGGCAGTTGCAAATGTTTAACGAAGAGCAACAACAGCGACACAGTTTGAGTCCGCCACATCAGGCTGTGCCAATATCGCGACATCCTCAACCAACGGCAAGCTCGCATTCGCTCTATGATCAGCTGCAGCAAATGGCTCTGAGCAACAAACCTGAAACAAAACGCTCTCTACAAGCGACTCCGATCGCTTCCGCTTCTGTTATACAAGTACGCGTTACCAAGAAAATACCTGGATTCAGTGGAGTAATGAATCGTTTTTGCCTCTTACCAAGTGGACATAGTGCGTTAATTCTTTCCGATTCATATGTGTTAGTAAACCTGAATACTGGAGAGAAAACTGTTCTCGAAATGCAGCATCGTCCAAGAGCTAGAGAGCTAGATACTAGAGCTGATTTCGTTCACGCTGTAATTCGAGCCTCCAAAACCTTTGTGCTCTCCTTAAGAATTGGCAGGTCAAACGCAGAAGATTGCTATTTGGTCTCTTACTGTTTTGACTCATCAAGATTATTACGTGTTGACAAACAGTACCTTGACATTGAACCGAATAGCGGTAGTCATTGGACAAATCTTCAAGAAAATGAAAAAGGACACATTTATTGTATCACAGTAGAAGAATATGGGAACAGTGCTAAAATGGAAACGGTATTCCACGTGCTGATGATCGATATTGACGACAACGGTGCAATTAGGTCAAATATTTTGGTCAAAAATGGCGTAATAACTGGAGCTTGGTTTGCACCTTTTCTATACTTCGATAATTTATACTGGCTTCCGAAGATCGACTATGAGGATGCTGTGAATGTAAGAACTAGTCTTGCCTCTAATTTGTTGCAAGTATCATTCAGCAAAGATCGCATTGGCGATGTCAAAGTAACTTCCATACAAACCAAAGCGGACATAAAAGGCCGTGATATTTCTTACCAAGGGCTCAGATCAGGTTGCCAGAACCCGGCTGTAATCGGAAATCATGTTTTCTATTACGACAGCATTGGCGATCGACTGCTACATTTTGATATTAATCGAAACCTCTGGAATATACTGCCATTAGACATGCCTGGCGACGCCTGCTTATTTGGGTGTGCCGGACTGAGAGCATCACGGGACGGTCGTTTATTTCTATACGGGTTCCTCCGCAATTTCGACCAAGGTTGTGTGTACTGCATTGAAATCGATGGAGTGGCTTTATCTTCGGAAAATAAAATCTATGATCCAGTCCTGGGTCAAAACTTAAATTCATTCCAATCGTTGAATAGTACTCAGCCAGCGCAGCGCCACGAGCAACCATCCGCTGGATTCAATCACTATCATTCAGAAACAAGCATAAATGTAAGTCAAGCGATGTTGCGAACGGGTATTTCAATCTGTGTTCACTTACGAGCACAACAGATATAGGGAAGTGCAATTATAAAACACAATTCGGAACCGCATGCAGAACTTTTTCTCTTATGTGATACAGTCGAACCCGGATATACTGTAAGAGACCCGGATATAAGAGCAACCCGGATATAAGAGCAGATTGTAGACAGCCATTTGATTCTTGTACTATGCTTTCACACGTAATTGAACCCGGATATAAGAGCACCCGCATATATGAGCCACTTTTCGATTTCCCGAGCCTGCTCTTATATCCGGGTTCGACTGTATTTATTATCCGAGGCATACCCGAAACCATGGGGTCATCCCCTCCCCCGTCCAGACCGGCGAAGGAAAATTTTGAATTTCGCGTAGAAATCACGACGCGAAGGTACTGTATCCCCTCCCCCTCCCGAGAAGGTCGAGACTCTCCTGGCCTCGGAGACCCGTTACAGGTATGGTCCAAGGCAGTGGCGGTACTGGGGGGGGGGGCGTACGTCTCCGCCAGTTTTGGCCGCCAGAAAAAAATAGCTAAGGGTCCCCCTTACCATTTTTTGGAAGCGCTCCCACTCCCACGCCCCCCCCCACCAGTTGTTCGGGACTAGTACCGCCACTGATCGAAGGCAGGCCTATACATAAGTCGGCGGCTTGGGATATGATGCCGATACTTTAAAAAAATTTCATTCTGTCCCGTCCTCTCCGGGGCAGTTTACACCAAATTTTTTTCTCCAGAGCGGGATTAGGGTTCGTGGGGATATCTAATCCGGCATCCCCCATTAACAAGTCTAATTTGAGGGTATTTGTGAGTCAAGCGGTAATTAGGGAGCTACATTCAATCATTATTTTGCTTCCAGTGGACACCATCAGAAATGTACGAGCAGAAAGAAAAACTTGGATCAGGCTCATTTGGCGTTGTCTACAAATGTTGGGATCCTGTCGCTCAAAAGTTCTTTGTTGCGAAGCACTCTCGTATAGAAACTGATCAAGTGCGTAAGACGAAAAATCATTTAACTTCATTTTTCGTCATCCCAGTTTCATTCAGATAATGGAAAGTGCGCAGAATGAAATAAAAAAACTGAAGAGCTGTAGCCATGAAAAAATTATCGCCTACTTTGGCAGCAAAACGGAAGAAAGCAAAGTCATTATTTTTATGGAATACATGCCTGGCGGATCACTATTTCAATGTATACGTGAACACGGCCCAATTGACGAACCAGTAGCAGTCAGGTATATTGCTCAAGTTCTCGAAGGGCTAACCTACATACACAGCAAAGGAATCGTTCACAGCGATTTGAAATGTTAGCATTTTGAACAATATTTTGCAGTGCCATTGTTGAACCACCGACCCCAGGGCATTTGAAGCCAAGCATAAGCTATTAGAAGACAAGCGCCGATGGGGTCCTACACAAGCGACGAGAAAAGCGCAGTGCTCAGAAACCAAAGCACGAGCTATCAGTTGACCGAATGTCGTATAGTTTGTTCCCATTAACGTATTGAGGCTAAGATAAAAGGGACACCATAGAGTATGTCTTGGCGCCACATTCAGAGATTATGGCCTCATAGCCTCACCTTGACGGGGCATGTATGACTAAGCAACTAAATAAAATTAGAGAGGAGGCTGAGGAAATAATATTGAAACCATAAGTTAGCTTTGGAAGTTGGGGGTTACCCTGCAGATCGGAATTTAGCGAACCGCTAGAAATCGAAAAAGGAAACATTCCTGAGAAAAATTTAAAAATTTGTTGTTTGAAATTTTAAATCAAAAGATGTTTTGGTGTTATAAGTCTAAAATTTGCGAACTCCCTTAGACTTGAAAAAATTTGATCTTGCAAATCCACCCACCATCGTCCTCAGTTTCCAGGTACGCCTGTGTTCGAATCCAAATCCCTGAAGTCACCCTGTGTATCGCAGGTTCCATCCCACGACTTCAGGTTCCACAACTATTTTAATGCCACCAATTGTCGCTTCAGGTGACAATCTTCTTCTCGATGGGCATGGTAACGTGAAAATCGGTGACTTTGGCATCGCTGTTCAAAAGGATTTGAATACGATAAATCACTCTTATTTTCTCAGCAATACCAAAGGAGGTGGAACGCATCATTGGACTGCGCCTGAGGTGCTGAAGCAAAGTAGCGGCTCAAGCAGAAAATCGGACGTTTGGTAATATTTTAAATTACTGATGAGCGAAAGAGGTTTTGAAATCACAATGACCCGCTATATTGTGTATAGCACTCGAAAAATTGCAACAGAAAAATTACAAATATTTTAAATTTTGCTCAGTAATACGGTTGTTTTAACTATTGAAGTGAGCCAAGAGAGTTGTATGAGAATGGAGTCAACGAGATCTGCGTTCTAAGACCTGCGCGCGTTGATTTCCCACATTTCCCCGATTGCATTGATTAACGGACACAGTTGAATTAGTACACGTAGAAATAGTAGAACAACTGAGAGGGTTTGAAAAAATAGTATTACTGTGCTACTCTTGCTTAGAATACGGTGTCTTAAATCCGCCGTAATCACTTGTTCAGGCACTGCCCGTGTGTTCTCTGCCAAAAATCCCAAACCCGATATGTTTAAAGTTGCTTGAAAACATTATTAATGCATCGTCAATTCAAGGAGCCTGGGTTGCACAATTGTTGAAATGCTAACTGGACAGCCGCCTCACAGTCAAGTGAAAATTGCCGAGTTCATGCACAAGCTTTACGAGAATTCTCTGTCATATGATCCTGAGATAATAACGCCGGGAGCGAGTAGCGACATGAAGACGTTTCTTGGGTATTTACTGCAAGTAGACGTTAACAAGCGACCACACACTGGTGAAGATGCAACGCTGTATTTTTATCAATTTTTATAATGCGCATGATACTAACACAAACGATTTGTTTATTATTGTATTTGCGGATCATTAATGGGATATTCGGCAGTAAAAGTGTAAAAAGGGTTGAATGCGTTGAACTTGCAGAGCACACATCAGCAGTTTTCCATTTTTCAACGGTTATTCAATTTTAATTTGGTAACCGATCCCAGATTTCTATTTCGGTCGGTTATCGATTGAAAATTAATTTCGAGTTCGGTTATTTCAATCAATTCACCAAGAATCCAATGCTTAGATCAATAATAATGTCAAGATCAGAACAGCAAGCATAATTAAAATCCAATAATCGAGTTGAATAGTCACAGTTTGTGCGCTATGCCGCTAGGAGGCGCTGTGATCGCTCCAGCCCACCCGCGCCCACTGAACACCGTTGTGACGCCATTTTGTTTCTTCTGTTTCCGCCTCTGGCAGCTCGCTCCGCTTCTGTCATTTCATTCCTTCTATACTGACACCTTTCAGTCCGTTCAATTATAACATCTGTACTATTGCAGCCCACTCGGTCCACATCACGGCAGATTTTCTGACGACAGCAACTACTCTTCTACTTCTTTGTACTGTCATCACTCGCTAACGACGCCGGCGACGACTGTCAACTTCTCTCGTCTGCTGGCGCCCGACAGACGTGCTCATCGTTCTACTTTGCGCCGTCGTCACTTGCAGTCGACGACGCTGCCACTGCTGTTGCTGATCGCCGTGCACGAAAGCTCAAGATGGTAAATCCAGATGACGTCGCCGATGGACAGCAACTGCAGCGACCTGTCGCCGTCGCTGCGTCTTCCGACATGCCTCGCTTCGCGTTGCCGCTTCCTGTCTTCGAGGGCTCTTTCGAGCAGTTCCCGATCTGGTTCGTGAGGTTCTCCAGCTGCGTGCGACTCAACAGGGTTACTGACGACAGTGACAAGCGCGCCATGCTGATTTGCTCCCTCTCGCCGTCCGTGCAGGAGACATTGATGGCGCTGTGCGGTCCCGCTGACGTGTGCTCAGTGGAGTTCGACGTGCTGTTGGCCAAGTTGAAGTCGCACTACTCGGTGATGCGAAACGAACTGCTTGAGTACTTCAAGCTGTTCTACCGCGAACCGCCGGCGGGCATGGGCTACGAGGATTTCGCCGCGGAGGTTCGTGAGCTCGCCTTGAACTGCACGTGGCCCCTAACTCGCGACCGGGCATTAGCGGTTGCATTCACGTTGGGTGTGAAGAGTATGGACCTGAAAGCCGAGCTGCTCTTGGAGAATTATGCGTCTCTCGAGCCTGCGCTTGAGCATGCCAAACGATTTGAAGCAGCCTCGATCCGCACGTGGTCCCGAACTCGCGACCGGGCATTAGTGATGGCGTTCACGTTGGGTTTGAGGGACGAGGACCTGAAAGCCGAGCTGCTCCGGGCGAATTATGAGTCGTTTGATGATGCGGTCGAGCACGCCAAGCGATTCGAAGCAGAGAAACTGCGCACCAATCGATGGTCCTCGTCTGAACTGTCAGATTCTGACGACAACCATTCGCGCAAGGGCGACAACAACCCGACCAGCTCGTCCTGTAATGGCTGCGGCCGGTCCGACCACACCCGCGCCGCCTGTCCCTTCAAAAATGTTTTCTGCCGAGCCTGCGGCAAGAAGGCCCACATCGCCAAAGTATGCCGCTCGAAGCCGTCCAACCGTTATCGACCGTAGTTCGTTGTCTCCATCAGAAAAAATGACTGGGAAGGGCTGCAGGAAATTGCGATACTCATATTCAGTTTTCACGATATGCCGCTAGAAGGCGCTGTTATCGCTTCCGTTTCATATTCGTGTCTTTGTTGTTTCTGTTCTGTTCGCGATCGGTGTTCGCTCCGCTAGAGCACTGGCGCTGTGTCATTTCTGTTAAATGCTAATACAAGTCGTTACTATCGAATGAAGAGCGAAAGAGTAAATGATCAGCTTTATTTTACTTTTTCTTTGGTTGCGCACTATAACACATAAACGCGAAACGGTAATCAAAAAACTAAGACATACTGAATGCAACAGCAAAAGCACACCTGACACTAGTCATCAAACAAACCATTGGTAGTATACAGAATTCAGAGGGATTAGACTGCAAAAAGCGTGAACAACGCATCGAATCCAACGCACAGATCGATAATAATCTCAAAATCAGAGCACCAAGCAAAATTAATGCCATTGTCGAGTCGAATATTCGCAGATCAGTAGCTTTAATCAGCAGCACAAACATGAGCAACACAAGACATGCGAGCAATACAATACCTATCAGATCTTGTAGGAAAGGAAACATACTAATACTGGGTTGGTTTCACAGTGCGTACTTTAAATTATAGTATACTTAGTGCAGTGTTGTAGCATACCCTCTAAGTATACTTTAACGTTAAGTATGCACTGTGAAACCCGCCCACTGGCAAGAGTGTCTATTGATTGGGGTTACTGTAAATAACTAGTTACCACACTATCGGTGGTTGATAATTCATTACTAATTGATAGAGCAAGTTTTAATTGAGCATTGAGCATTTTAATTGCGACGCAATACAAGTACGTGTAAACGCACGAACGATCATGTGAAAATCGGCTTGAGACAATCAATCAATGGTATACTGTAAATATGGAAAATATTCGGTGCATTTAAATTTAGGTATTTTCGGTGCTCAATGGCGTACCGAAATTTAAATACGCCAAATACATCCACATTTATTGTATAAGACGGTTCACGCGTGCATGTTCAACTATACCTAACAAACCTTGACTATCGTAATTGGATGAAGGATCAGTCCGCTACAATCAAGTCGAGCTACTTGTTCCATGGCTGGGCGAAGAACTGCTTCTTGCCGTCGCGCTTGAGGCTGCTGGCGGCGCCGTCGCGGATCTTGGTGACGACGGGGACGTTGCGCGGCGTGCGCCCCACCGGTCCCAGCAGCGACCGCTCGCCGAGCTCGGGCGAGAAGAGCGGCGACGCCTCGGGCGCCTTGTTGACGCCAGTCGCCAGCAAGGGGAAGTTGTCGTCGAACGTGATGTAGCGCGTCCAGTACTCGTGCGGCAGAGACAGCAGCGCCAGCATCACCTGAAAAGCAAAAAGTAATTAAAGGGACCGTGAAGAGGTAAAATAACTTGACCGTTATTACTAAAGGAACGGAGATTTAATTTTATCAATTCAGCATCTTTAGGGCATGAACCACGTTCAAAGTTGGAATTGGCAGCTGGCGGGTTACGATAGCGAAAAGGAACACGTACGAACTTGAATGCACGACAACACTACCGTATATGCGTACTGTGGATAACTGGGCGTGAGGTGCGCGGCAATTGCACGCTACGTTTTGAATGCGCTTAACAGCCGATATGGAGGTGGAATGGACGAACTAGCCGTGTAGGGCATACCTGTAACGGGTGTCCGAGACCAGGAGGGGTCAGGCCAGGGGGGTCCGACTCCCCTGGTTACAGGTATGGTGTAGGATTACCCCAAGCGCCCCACTAACTGACCATGCATTGCTTCCGCGTTTCATCCTCTGCTTGCGCCATGTCGACTGTGGAAGACGAAGAGTAGCCGACGACAGTCGGGCCGAGAACGCGCGCCAGATTCTCCAAGGGCATCTTGTTCATTTCCGACTGTTCGGCCACACTGAAAGGTAAACACGTGAGATAAGCGAAGCATTTTCATAAAGCAGACTGAAATTCCCGAAACAGCAACCGGTCTTTCACTCAGCCTGATTAGTCCTACACAGAGACCATTCACAGATACCGGAAAAGGTAAAGACCGTAATTGTACATTAGTACTCCGGGCTAAAGGGGCTAAATATTCCGAATAAAGAAGAAAATATCATCACGAACGAACTTTGCCATGCAGTCAAATCATGGAGGGCGTTTTTGGCGGTATTTTACCCCCCCCCCCCACGCTCAAACCAATCGATATCTATATGCTAAAATGTTATCAATTCTTGTGCGTCACGGGACCCCATTCCCCTCCTAAGTGTGACGTCATTAATGAGCAGCCCCATAATGTGACGTCTGTAATTCATCGCTGAACGGAAAACGTACTTCTGCCAGTGAGCGCAGAGGTAGGCGAGGGTGTCGCGGTTGGGCATGGGCAGGTCGGCGATTGCGTGGTACAGCTTCTCCTCCGAAGTATTCTGCTCGGACGCGTCCACGAACTCGCGCCACGATGTCGACGGAATCAGCGGTTCCTGAAGAGAATGACAGGCGCTATAATGTGTCGCATGCGTGCAACGCAAGAGTTTCTAAATAAGGGGGCCCAAATTTCGTCGTTTTATAAAGCCACGAGCTTTTTCAAGAATGCATCTTAAGTAAGGAAATATTAATAGTATCCCTCTCGCATATTGAAACTTTTACTAACCCGTAAGTTCTGCGTTTAAAATTACTGTCGGTGACACAAAAACAGTCAATCGTAAACCAATCTATATATTAAGCAACGGATGTCTGTGTGTGTGTGGACAGCCCCGCCCACTTTTTGTTTTCGGCCGGCCTACGTACCCCAGGCGGAATTTCGGGACACAGTTCGCCCAGGGTGGGGTGCAGTAAGGGTAGCCCTATCCGACCGTATCATTTTCACCGCGGCTCATTACACGGGAAT
>JAQGAX010001243.1:0-11802 GCA_034698105.1 Plectus exinocaudatus | reverse complement strand
CACGTTGTACCTAATTATAAAAGAAAATATTCAGGTTCATTCGAGTGTCACGGGTGCTGCCGTGATTGCGACTACATCGTGATGTTTCGACTGAACCGTATCTGGACCGTCAAAGAGTTCTACGAGTGCCCCATCTGTCATTTAGGAATGACGCCTTGGACGCCGCCGTCGCGCCAGGTTTGTTCGTTAATCTCATAGCTCACTCTCCCGAGTACAGTACAGGGTGGCCAAAAGTCACTGAACAGGTTTGATCGACTCTTGCTCGGCACTGTAAGCGTAATTTTGCATGCGGAATTTTTTATGAGAAAGCCTAGGTTCTAACTTAGAGAATGGTACCAAATTTGTTGGAAAAAATGCATAGACCGGTTATGAATTTCGTATAAAACAAAATGTTTCATTTTGAAAAGCCACCAAATTACCGGTTACCGTTCAAGATGAAACATTTTGTGTTTTGAAAGTTTCATAACCGGTCAATCCGTTTTTCCCCAACAAATTTGGTGTCAATCTCTAGGTTAGATCCTAGGCTTTCTTTAAAAAAAATCCGCTTGCAAAATTATGCTCGCAATGCCGATCAGGAACCTATTAAAGCTGTTCAGTGACTTTTTGCCCACCCTGTATAGTGCTGGCACCTTCGCGCGGCGTCGTTTGCCCCCCGCACCCGTATCGACCGTAAGAAATCCAAAAACGACACTATTAAAGAAGATGCTTTTGCAGCCGAGCGGATTGTTCGAAGGGGACAGCGACGAACCGGTGCTTGGTCCAACGACGGCGACCACTATGAGCGGCGCCGAGCAGCCGGTCAATGAGCTGCCCTTGACTGGTCAGTCCGCGCAGGACGTGTCGTGTGGTTCGACGGCGACCACCGGTTCCCCCAAGGAGCCCTTCGATCTAGGTGTGCGAAAGAAATTCGCTACTACTTTGACAATATAACAAGCTCCCCATTAAAATTTTGTTGATCCCTATGGGGAAAACATATGGGATATGCAATAAAAGCTTTTTATTCATGTTGAACGCTACTAAATTTATTTATTTGTAACTTAAAAAGATATCTTGATTGCGCCCGGTCGACGAGACGCAGTGAACCTGTTAACGAATTCTATTTACTATTCTTGAAACTCAATGCTTATGAGCCAAAATGTCTTTAGACGAGATTCAGTTGCCTCACTTCGACAAGCATGTTGTTGAAACACAGAAGCTGCTGAGTATATGCATTGCCGAACGCGATCATCTGTCCAAAAAAAAAGTCAGTTCTGCGCTCTTTTCTATTAACCCATTGGCTCTTCGTTTCAACGATATTAAATATATTGCTAGCAAGAGCCTCAAGAAGCGTTGTATATTTGTACTTTTCTGGGTACTCGCAAAGTGGCATAAACGCGTTCATTTACAGGTTATACCGAAAAACTGCGCTTCATGACTTTGCAGTATACAGTGGCGTTAAAACTAACCTTCATGTTTGCGTATTTCAAAGCAGGGTCTTATTTGGCTGGCTATCTACTGTGTGAATTTACTGCAGTGGACACTGCCAGTAGTAATTGCACTTTCTGTTTCGATAGTAAATCGGTGTGTTCATAGTCCTCTCTCTTATTTTATCATTAAGAGCGTCGCAAAGTAATTGTTTTTCTGCTAATTCAGTTGCGGAAGAAGCTGAAGCAGCTTGACTGGCCGACACTGTCTGCTGTCTTCACTGGCAAGCACCGCGTCGACGTTTCCGACCTGCGCAAGCCTCGAAAAGTCTGCCGGGTCGTTACCGCTTTGTTGGAAGTGAGAGAACCCCGTTTTTGCTTGCCCTCTGTAACGCTTAGAGCAGGACCCAATTGTAATAGAAATACATGAATTCCGGTTTTCAGGTCGAGTTTAGTTATGAAATTGGTGCCTTGAAGGGCCCCCCAATATTTCCTCGTGCTTTAGGGTGGGGCCTGGCTCAAAGGGCCTTTCGTGCAACGTATCTATCCCAGAGGTTGGCGTGTGTGTGTTTGTGGAAGGTGTACGGTACAGAGATGGTCGATAATGGGCCGGTAACACAATCGTGTCGTAAAGTTAAGTAATACTTAGTGATACTCATTCGCTATGCTTCATAATGGACTTAAGTATTACTTAACTTACGAATAGTTTACGAAACGATTGTGTTACCGGCCCATTATGATAGAAGTGTGCGCGAGATGAAGAACGTTACCCCGCCACCAAGACCAATGGTGTGCTCCCGTCGAGCTGTTTCTTCTATTAAATCATATTGCCCCCGCGTGCTGAAAGGCCGTGGCTATTTAGCCCCTATCGATGATGCAGGCTTACAGACACATCCACCCCTTCCTTGAGATTTCTAAAGATTAATATTCTTAATCCTATTGTTATCCCTCGTGTTAGAATAATGCTGATCGTTTTTATGGTGACTGTATGATATTCAGCAGTACTGATTACTACGAGATAGTTTTCACCTTTGCTCGTTTCAGACTGGCGAACTTTGGCGACCCGTTCTGACGGCTTGATGGTGATTTTTTGTCTGATGACTGACGAGAAATGTACTTACCGTATTTGTTCTAATAGAACGACCGGTCGCACGATTTTTCAATCAGTCCCTAGGGGGTCGCGCTATTAGAAAGGCTCCTACTATTAGAGATCATTGTTATTCTACTGTTATTAGTACTATAAGAGAGGGTCGCTCGCACTATTTTTCGATCCCTCTCTTTGTGGTCGCACTATTGGAGAAAGTCATCATTAGAATAACTACGGTATCTCAGCTGTTGTCACTGTTAATTGTTGTGTCTGCTTTGTGATTTCCGTCGCCCTTGTCTTCGTTTATTTTTGCGTATCGGAAGATAGTTAACTAATTTCTTTGATGCGAAGTTGCCCGAATTTTATATTTTAGTGAATATGCTCAATTGGAAGCGTAAACGCATATCCCTCCCATTTGCGTTTCCCCTTCCAGCGGTGCAACAAATATCTCTGTCACAATTTAGACCTTCATTAGTTATCCTACTGCAGTTTACCCATTGGGATGATTCCTGAGAAAATTTTGGCTATACTCTTCTATTTCGCCCGATCGCTTCCTTATTCTATCAATTTCTCGCTCGTGGTTTCTTAGGCGTTAATAATAACTGAAAATCTTAATCTTAATTGACTTGTTTCACTGTTTTGCTTAGGAATCGTTCAGATTCTCTTTGATAATCAGTGCAATTTTTATTGTTGATATTTAGTTATGCGCAACCATGAAAGCTAATCAGAACTGAAACTCCGATTCGAAATTATAAACCCTGATAATTGTTAAATTTTCTGCGGTTCGTTTTACTGTGACGCTTGTAGAATTTGAATTGTCAGGTAAAGTTGAAATCGTTTATAGCGGTTAACATGAAGAGTGACGTAAATGTAAATGTTTTGTAGAGTGACGCCATCGTTTATCTCCCCCATTTACCGCTATAAACGATCCGTGTTTTTGAATTCTTGTCACATAGTCCATGCATATGTGAATTACCTTGCCATTTTGTTAGTTGAACCTCGACGAACGGTGTGCTTAGTGTCATTGTGTCATTGTTCTGTAGTGGGATATTGTGGGACTTTGCGCACAGTTGTGTCGTTGTTACCATTTGATGAATTGATAAATAATCAGTTGAAAATTTCAAATTCTGAAAAGCCGGCCCACTACATGCGGCAGTGGCAAGATTCCTCTACATATGCTCTAGAACGACTACCTGTGACAGGATAGCGGATGATTAAAAATAGACCGATATGTCGATCTATTTGAATAAGTACGGTATTTCTTTGGATACGATACATCTAGGAAGAATGAACAATGTTTTAACTTTAATTCTGCGGAGGTCTGAGCGCTGTGCGTTGGTTAACGTAACAGAGCGGACAACACTGACAACCTCTCAAAATGTCACGAAATTAGTATAAACCCCGCTTACGACTCATCATATTCTCAATAAACTAACGCGCCCTAGCACGTGATATCAGTGCTCAGAGTAGTTCTCTTAGCATAACGAGCAGATATTGTCACAAGAATGGGATAATCGCACCAGATGTGTGCGTAGGGGTATGGAGGTGTGCGTACTTTTGGCATTTTGGAGTTTGGGCATAAGTGTACCAGGTATCGAAGGTTGAAGGGGGTTCAGCCCACAGGAAGGAAGGGTGTCGCATCTACGGTAGGGGTTGGGCGCAACCCCCACCGCTCAGGTCTGGTCCAGCCTACCTAAAATCCCCCTCAGGTACATGTACCGTATGTTAAGAAAACAGTAGCCCTAGGCTACTATTATTTCGTCCAGGGTGCCTTGGACACTTCCCAAAAGCTGAAAGGGAGCAGTGTTCTTGGCCTGATCTCTGGGATACAAATACGGCATGTATATTCAGACATGTAACGGGTGTCCGAAGCTAGGAGTCTTAACCGGTCGACAGGAGGGGAGGGTCACCCATAACGGTACCTTTCTGTCGGAATTTCGAATTTAAAAATCGCAATTTTTCGGCTGGAGTGACCCCTTTTAAGGAGTCTGGCCATACACGTAGATGGGAGTGGGTTGGAGGGAGGTTACCCCCAACTCGAAAAAAAGTGCCAGAACACCTCCAATATGATAAAACACCTGAACCACCCTGAAATTCGGCCAAAAATTTACATAATCACGCGAAAAATTTTCAATTCCCACCAATATTTTGTTGTCTGATTGTGGTAATTTGACCCTGATTATGCAAATTTTGACCTGTTACATGTATGAGTCTGGCCACTGGTCACCCCTAAGAAACTCGTAGGCCATCCTGTATTCAACGGTATTCCATACCAATGCTCCAAAAGAGCGACTTGAGCGAAAAGAACGTGACATCATTTCAGAGACTGCTAGGCGGGACTTTACCTGGATTGCACCTTGATGGCCTCTAAAACGTCAGGTGAAATCCAAACCACCACACCGCATGCAGCTTCCGTGTCGCGTGTAGATAGGCCATGGCTCTCTGGTCAATTATATGCATTGTTTGCAACCCTGATCTTTCATGAACCGTAATTTATTTTCCAATGAACCACGTCAAATAAAACTTCAAAACACGAAACGATTTGTTAACAGAAACCATTTCAACAACGCAGCACACATTTTCAGGGGATGTTAGCGCCCATACAGGTCGACAATCAATAAATTAATGCTGTAGACAACGTAGTCGAAGGCATCCGGTAACTTACCTGGTCCCTTATAAGGTGGCATTTCCGCAATAAGTCGTTCGGCCATGTCGACCCTGAAGTACGTTCGCATATCCGCTGCCGTGATGAACGACTGAAATTATGCTGTCGTTTAAACCTGCCAAAGAACTGCCCCATCGCTAGGGCTGTAACGGGGACGGGGAAATTTTCAAATTTCGGGGCGGAACGAAACGAAACGAAAGTTTTTAATGTCGATGACAGATAGGCTACTGACAAATACTCCTATTAGTGTTTCTTGATCAACACTGTATTCACGAAAAGAATTTGATTCACGAATTTGAAAAGTATTCGTTTAAAGCTTAAATATGTTTAGACGACCGAAAAATTTTTAAATTCCGGGGACGAATCCAAATTCCGGGACGAGGACAAATTCAAATTTCGGGAAAATTCCCACCCGATTAGGGTTTACAGTACGTGCCCACTTATTTTTAGTGGACTTTTTACACTGCAAAATGACGTGGGCAGAATAACATTCTAGCCCATAGAGATCGTGTTTAGCATTCGTGATACATACTTCATATTCTAAACTAATGATTAATGAAAATATTAGTACAGGCAAGAGGGCATAAATATTATGGAACAATACAAATTGTCTGGTAACCGTTTTATAATCAGCATTCCAGTAGTACCGGTACTGAAAAGTCAGTCGTCCACTGATCAATTTTGCGACCAATCCAAAAACGTCTCATTGACCAGTGGGAACGAGACCGGATTTTTGCGTTTCGTTAATATGATCGGGTTTGAATTTGATCCAATACGTTACGTACCTTTCCTCCGGCAAACTTGCGAAAACTTTCAATGAGCCGCTTGGCTTCTGCTACGTCGCTATCAAAAGTCGTCTGAAAGTTCAACAGTTGAAATTTGTTCCGGCCCTGGGGGTTTACATTCTATGGGTGTCCAACATCCTTTTTCAATGCGAACCTGTGGTTTTACACCCCAAATGGACCCCCAGGCCCAACTAAAAAATTAAAGCAGTGCTAAAATGAGCCAAATGAGGGAGCGTAATTTCGATAAAATCTGGTTGTGGTGGAGCGTCTGCGTGCTGTGGGCAACGATGGACAATGGAGTAAGGGAGGGGTTGCCCAAGCGCCAGGTCTAAGAGTCGACATTGCCGTTCATCGAACCTCACTTTGATGACTTACGCGATCAGCGCTTTTGGCATTGCATACAGCCAAAGCCAATGCAAATGCGACGACGAACAGAGCAACGTATGCAGACATCACTTGCCACTGCCACACCTCTTTGCTGGTCGGCGTTTCAGAATTTGCAGTCTCCAGTTGCTCAATTCTCTCCCGCTGTTCTTTTATTCGCTCAATTAGATGTGCCTTTTCTTTCTGGGTCACTGCCTCTTCGCTCAATTCAATCTTGAGCGACGATGCCTCGGCCGTAATGGAGGGGGCAGAATCGAGAACGTTCTGCAAGCAATGAATGTCAACTTGAAGCCGGGTTGGATAGGCATGGATACTCGGGTCAGTCGGAGCAGGACCCTGCCTCTTTTTTGGCGATTGATCTTCGATGCAGACCTAGGCCCTAGAATTACAGAAGGGGGACGTATCCCCTCAGATGACGACCAAACCACTCTCTGTACGCCCAGCCGCCGACCTCTGCTTTGAGGGCGCCTGACGAACTCAAATCGAATACCCAACCATGAACAAGAATAAGACACAGACAAGTAAGACAGAATAAGACAAGTATTACAATCAATCAACGAGCGATGGTGTATCGTTCAGATAAAGTCATTCATTGTTAAGGTTGCAACGAGGAATTCCCTGCTTCCCAAATTTAGATTTAAAAAACGCAGCTATTCAGTGGCTCATATGAGCGCATTTTGTTGTACCCCCTGTCCCCGTTAAAAAACCAAATCATTGTAATAGCTGCACGTAAGATATGGACAAAAAGCCGTTATAAAAAATAACAGTGTAGTGTCGTACTCCACTTTGCTAATACTCCACTGGCCATTCATAACGATTAGCCAGAAGAGGTTGACTGTAAATGGACAGAGATCAGCGCGCGCTGGGAGCGCGGTTTGACGCCGATGCCTGGTTGCGTGAGAATATGACGTCAACTTTGCGCGACTGGGGTTGGAAGGGCGGCACCCCGTCAAACTCCAAAAAGTCAATTCTATCCTATGTAAGCTTCAAAAAGCAGCAAGTCACTAACCTGAACAAGAAAATTGCGCGGCGGCATGCCACCGCGGAAGACTGGATGACGGCAGATCGGACACTCGTAGAATATTCTTCGTCGACTAACGACCGTCACCGTGCAGCTGTGACAGAGACTGTGACCGCAGGGGAAGACACAAAATGAATCCACGCTGCTCTGGAGGCAGACTGGACACTCGAGCGAGTCCTTTCGTATCAGCAGATACTCGCTGCTGGCCATTATGTTCACTGCAAGCTTTGAGTTCTCATCATTGAACTTTACAGCACACGATTACTATTAGCACTGTCAGCAGAGACGTGCACTTTCCGTGGGGTGCCCATGGACACCCAGGGCACGGTTATTGTTGGGGGCAGCAATTAATAGCATAATGGGTTGTCCAGGGGTGAGCATCGGCCCAGTCCACCCCCAGACCATTATTAAAGATAGGATGGGGAAGGGTAGGAATGTTTTTAGCAGTCAAAGGCTGCGATACTAGCTGCCCCCAGAATGATAGATTCTGCCCGTATAGGTGGAGCACTCTCATAAAGGAGTCTCTACTAAAGTAATCGGAAAACAAATATACCTTGCAAACGCTGAGAACGGAGCTGGTTAGACACAAATGAACGTTGTACTGGATGGAGTATGACGGCGCGAAAGAGAGAGTGGGTAGGGATAGTGGGTTACAAAGAATGCGCTCCTTATATAGTTTTACTGCTGGTACACGCCACGTCGATCTAATTTGAGATCATTACGTCCTAATTAACGCGACGATAAGCTGTCAGAAATTACAGTGTTCCGATTCACGAAGTAAACGACAAAGAATTGTTCTTTCATTCAATTAACCTGACAAATACTATGACGTGGGAATGTGAGACTACTACGGTTATGAATAGGGATTCAAAGCTAGGCGGGCGGGGACAATTAAATTGTGTCAAAAGAGACAACCCCAATGGGGTAACTTCATCAGGGATTGAGACCCAAGGAAGGAAAATGATGACAAGCACAGAGTTCCAGGCTTCCAATCAGTCCTACGGCAACCCCCGACGATTCAAGATAAATGACAAAAGCTGAAAGACATATCCGGTCGCCAGTTAAGAGAGCATCTCAACCTTTTTATGTTACCGAGTTTTGAAGTCTATGGTTACTGATGCCGTTGGCCAGACTTCTCAACGGAGCGATGTCTCAAAGGCCTCGACTGCGGAAAGAATATTATTTAAGGGAAAGATTTTTAAGAAATTACGTTGTCGATCCATACCTGATTGGTTATAGAGAAGAAATATTACCAGAAAGCGAATAATTTCATTGCATTTTCAGAATATATTCATAATTATTTCGTTTGAATCCGTTAACTGAAAAGAGTGAATTTCAGAAATATCGATATTAGCGGGAATAATAATTAGCTGGTACGGTATAAGAAGTGTATGCTATATGGAAGAGGTGTGTGAAATGGCATACAAAACAAGCATACAAGGCAAAAAATTTTATACGGTATGCTGAACAGTAATGGTCGCGACGTGAATAGAAGCCCATGTTTCCGAAAGTTCTCCTGAAGATCACTGCGTCTTTACGTGATCACCTGATTCAAGTTGTGTAGTTCACTAACGGTACCGTATGCAATCGAGTTACCAAACTGTAACCTGAAAAGTGAATTCTTCACCATCTTCTTGGCCCCGTACAGGTTTATTCTTTTAAGTTGTTTAGGCTTAGATTGTGCGAAAAAAAAGCTAGCTTACAGGCCTGCTTGTTAATTTTTTCATAGAACGTGATGACGTATCGTTGACTCACCGTCTGACACAATTCAGCGTCATATCGTAAACACCATAATTCACTAACAAAAGAAAATTTTTACCTTTGCTTCTTTCCACAATTTGGTGGAAAGTCATGAGATGATATTGTTTTGGCGAGGTATAACCGAATGAACGCAGTGTACAAATCTTTACGTGGCCGTTTACGTTGTGAACGGTTTTGAGCAAAGTTGAGCAGTCTTTGATCTTTCTCGTACTGAAAACTTTTCGCCATACTGTTTTGTTAATTCTCGCTGTCGGACACAGTGTAAACAAAGAAAGCGGAGAAATGCTCTCATTCCTTCATTTATTGTACAAAATTGTGAGAAATATTAGTAGAACGCCTTAACTCAAGTATATTTCAATTTCGGCTTTATCTTGTTTAAAGCGTGACTAAGAATTAGTCACTAATTTCATGAAATTGTACGAAAAAACGGAATATTTGAAAAACAAAGCAATTTTTCAAAATCTAGCTTGATAGGTTACTTGTTGAGCAGCTTATTTAAAACAAAATCGCCTCATGACTTCGCCAAAGCTCTATACTTTTTGTTCACGGCGTTATTGTTATTGATTGTTCTAGACTTGCAGATGACGATGGCAGCCACATCAGAGACGAAGATTTGCGTGCCAGGCGAGCGACTATTCGCCGATAACGACGAACACCGGTCGGGCAAGGGGACATACTCGACCCACGGCTTCATCTACGCGTCGGTCGCCGGCTTCCTCCACGTCGTCCCGCCCCAGGTCGGCGAGGACAAGGCCAGCACCGTCCAGGTGCGGCGCTTCCAGGACGACGACCACGCCGTTCCGTTCCTCGGCGCTATCGTCACGGCCAAGGTCAGTTTATTTAGTCATGTCGTTTGGTACGTCGTTTTTTCCGAACCAGTGAACATCTCAGATGGAATTCCTATCATTTTTCCGCTTCGTTGTAATCTTCTCATCTCTCTTTGGAACACACTGTCTCAGCCGATTTATTTAAATGCCGTAGTTATTATAATAGAAGCAGTAGTGCTTCTGTGTTACGATCACTTTAAATATTACTTGAAAATGTGGAGTATTTCGAACCATTTACAATTATTTTCCTAGATTTTTTCAGAAAACTTGCGAAGCGAAAAGTACGAAACATTTCTTTTTGCTAAATGAGCACAGTAGACACTATAGTTCACTTGTTTGATAGCGTACTCAAGAATCGAGGGTGCTTTTATTAGGAACAGCGGTTCTGTTAGAGAGGTCTTTTATTAGGAACAGTGGTTCCGTTAGAGACGGTGCTTCAATTAGAATAAATACGATAATATCATGTAAACAACAAAGAGTGCATTGCAGATTTTGAACATTGGAGCTCGATTCGCGAAGTGCTCGATCGTTTGTGTGGGAAACAGCGTATTGTCTCATCCATTTAACGCTCACCTGCGGAGAGAAGACATTCAAGCGACTGAAAGAGACAAGGCAAGACTAGTGCACACTTTTGAGATTCGTTTTTAAGTCTCTTTTTGTCAAACATGTGTATTACCAAAACAACTATCTACAGCACTATATCTGGTCTTTTCCCTAGCCATTCAGTTTCGTTAATAAGTAGAGATGTGGTTGGTGCATCGGCCGGACCGACGCTTCTGTTATAATAAGTGTAAATGCTTGTTTAGCCTTTTCAAATCGCACCCATCAAACTACTGTTCAGTTTTTTCAGTATCAGTTCGTTAGAATTGACCTGAATGACTGTTTAGGGAACACTCTAGGCAGATCCTTCTCTATTTTTCGCCTTAGTCCAAAAATCCATTGATTGAACTTTGATGTCGCATCGTCTGCATTAAGGGGCTTCAATATGCTAGATAACGTCATCACTTTGTAATCAAATAGCCCCCGCGTTGCATTGCGCACGCCTTTACTTTTCCATCATGCTTATTGTTGCAGGTGGAATTACACAAGTGCGTTCGTCCGGCCGACGTAATATTGGCGCGCGTGATCGGTCTAGGCGACAACCAGACTTCGTTCTACGTGAGCACGGCCGAGGACGAGCTGGGCGTCGTGTTCGGCACCAGCGACGCCGGCTTCAAGCTCGTGCCCGTCTCCTGGACGCACATGCAGTGCTCAGTCACTGGCGATAGGGAGCCGCGGAAAGTCGCCAAAGTGCCAAATTTGAATCTCAAATGATTACGTTAAACTTTGTTGTTTGCTCGAGTGATAAATTGTTTCACTTATGAGATATCAGTAAAGGAACTGTTTCAATTAGTGCTTGTCTTCTTCGTTTATTTGGTTGATATACCTCAATGGCCAATGCGCCATTTATCGATGGAATGTGGTATCCAATGGAACACTGGATAAGGGGCTGTTCATATATTACGTAACGTGAATAGAGGGGGGTATCTGAGATCGTGTGTTACGCTCGCGTTACGCTATGACGTCACTCCTATGCTTAACCATAGGGAGGGGGTGTCAAAAAGGATCGATAGCTGTGTTACGCACGCGTTACGGGAGGAGATTTCCGAAAGAGGCCAAAAATCGCGTTACGTAATATATGAATGGCACCTAAGTGCACAGCCCAGATGTCTGCATGCAACTTTTTGGTTTCTTCTTCAATTTAGAACTGAAGTGAACCTAGGTAAGTGCGCGTCGACTGGCACAGAAATGCACTAATATTCGCAGAAAATATGCAGAGCCAACTCTATTTTCTTGCAGATGTCTCGCAAGTTCGTCTCGCAGTTCAAG
>JAQGAX010001242.1:0-11802 GCA_034698105.1 Plectus exinocaudatus | reverse complement strand
ATAATCTTAGGCTCCGCCTAATTCACGAGTACAAGTTATTCTGCTATCTACAGTAAGCGTTTGTTTGCAGCCTCCTTCGCTGCCTTCTCCTGGTCTGTCCCCTTTCGCGCACGGTCCGCCCATGTCGCCGATCTACGGTCAACATTACTTCGCCATGCCGCCGCCGCCCATGTACCAACTGCGTAGTTTGGATACGGCCCCGAAGTCCAGTGCGACAACGGTAAGCCATTAGCAATGGTACAGCCGTCTTGAATGCGTGCGGAGGTGTTTCAGTCGAGCGGATCGCCGATCGGGCCTCGATTACTGCAGTCGACTGCTTCGGTATCTGTGCCTTCGTATTCCGACGATCGTCGTCTGCTGCAGCGGATTCTACGAGATCCGGTGATCTTCGATTTGATCATCAACAGATATCCGGACGAGAGGGCGCGCTGTCTATCGATACTCGATGTCTGACATGGTCATTGCCCGTAATCGTTCCTCTTGTACGTCATGAGATCTTCATCTACTTATCATTATTCTTGGTGCATTTACATCATCGGTCTCTGTTCGATCCTTTGAGGACAAGTTTATAAATTTGCAAAAACGGAGAGTCGATCTCAAATTGTTGAACGGTGCATGAATCGAAGATTTGTTAGGTAACTGTGAGTGTTGCATTAATATATTTTGAGGTGTCGCTCGAGTGAAGTATTCCATGTGAATTTATGAATTCCATTCATCCGGTTTCTCAGAATTTGTTGAATTTTTATTGTCTCCTTGATGCGTTCGTTTTTGATAAACAATTGCATTTTGTCACGCATCATCAAAGACGTCCGCTTCAATAGCCGCACAATCTCTTCAGCACCGTGATACTGGAAACATTGGGGCAGCAGATTGCAAATAAAAATGAGCGATAGCGCCGTGGTCAGGTCCTGAAAGAGCACTTCTTCAATGGCGTCGTCGATTTCGCCAAGACGTCCGAACTCCGTCTGAGTCACCATGCAGCAGTACGGCTAAGTGTTCGTTCCGATCGGCGCTGATATGACGCACAACGACGCCGACTTTCTTTCGTTCAAAGACGGTCACGTTGACTTGCTCAGCGTCGAGCAGCAACCCGAACGGCTGGTAGTATCACATTTTTGCCATAATTTTGAACGATATTTACCTTTGGCTGGCTGAGGAATGGAAATACTGAATTCTGTCGATCTACCTACGAAAGGAAGCCCTAGTTGTGCGCTGCGTCGTCCGTCAGGAACAAGACACTGGGAGGGTTTCGCATCGCCAACTTTAAGTTATAGTATACTTAAGGGATATGCTTCAACACTGCATTTAGTATACTTTAGCTCAAAGTACGCGATATGAAACCAGCCCAATGAAATGTCAGGTGACGTCACCCAATGTACTGTATATGGCACATCCAAAATTAACGTCACCCATTATACCTTCGGTTTCACCCAAAGTTTCCGGATTTACAGTATCTGCATGTGCCGCGTCCTGTGTACGGTCGTGAGTTGCCGTGGCAACTGTCCTTTGTCATTTCTTTTTCATTATTGAAGCGGTCATCGACATTCACTTGCATTTTCTTTTCTTGTTCGCAAGCATTACTGTGGCCTTACTGTTTAGACTCTGCTATGTAGTAGTAGCGATTGTTATTATACCTCGAAATCGTTTACATTTGTAGATATATATAGTCGCGTCATTATGAAGCATTATCTCGGTGCACGGAGGATCATTGCTGGTTCCGGCGGGTTCCTCGTCGGCTCTGTCGCCCGCTGATTAGACGGCACGTGTTCGTGTTTAGGCGGTCCTGCCGCGTGAAGCGAAAACCGAAAAGATCAATAGTGCCTGAGCTGGATGAGGGTGGGACAGCGACCAGCCATGCATATACGCGCCGGCCGACCCACATTGCCCCCCGGTCGGTAGGCTGTCAGATTATGAGCTGCTGCTCTACTGCGCTGTTTTTTGCCATTTGACGAGTGTTGGTTGGGCAGTGATCCCTCCGAGACGATCCCATCGCTTTTGTTGTGGCGCAAAGTCGGCACCGAAACGCGCTGAAGACAGCGGTTGGATAATTGCATTTGCTGGCGAGTTTCTGGTCGCTGCGATGGCTTCGAGCGACGTGAGCCAACAGAAGCCTCCGTCATGCCGACCGCCCGTCGCGACCAACAGCGGTCTTCGCCCAGCACCTCATCCGCCCACCATGAACGTCCGGCCGAGGGTGAATCCGGTCGTCGTCCAGCACAATTCCGTCGACCACGCCGATGAACCAGCAAACGGTTCCAGTAAGCAGTATCTTCCGTAGTTGTAAACAGATGTCCATCTGAATGAATTGTCGTCCTCTGCAGCTGAGTCACCGAGCTGGCGTAGAGCGCGGGAGAAGCGCATTGGGAGACAAACGACACCCAATTGCACCCCATCTGTCACTACCAAAATGAAAGTGCGCGATCGCCGAAAACTGCGCGAAAAACGTCGATCGCCCGGCGCCGCGTACATGCCTTCCACCGAGGAAACGGTACGCTACTTCGTACTATAAATAGCGAAGTAATACTCGAATTGATATCTGTAGACGAGCGGTGAAGATGACGAAAAGGAGTTCAACGCAGATACGCTCACTAAGGAGACTTGGCAAGCGCCATGGGCTGAAGGAGGCGCCCGACAAAATTCTGTTGAAAGGACGCCGCCTTCGGCGGGTCATCCGCCAATTGGCAAGCGTCTCTCACCGGCCGTCGCCAACTTCATGTGTCGCTTTCGGGGCAGTAAAAGTCAGTCGGATCTGGGTACAATTTTTACGCTTTATGCTAAATAACGCAAACGAAAATCGTACACGCTTAGACGCCGACTGCGAGGACAACACCGCTGACTACGATTCGGCGTCGATGATGAGCGCGTCGGAGGCGCTCGCTCCCAACTCGTCGCAGTTCTTCGTGCCCGCACAGAGCGGCGAAGGCGACTTCAGAGTAAGTCTCCTTAGTACAGATTGGCCACTGCTGGAACCACGATATTGCAGTCACACGTGCAAGAAATCCGAGTTGCCGGCATGCAGCAGCTCGCCCAAAGCGGCGGCCAGGCGACCGATGACGATCCTCTGAGTGGTCCGTCGTCGAGCAGCGGTCAAGACGATGATCTCAGTGCGCGGCCGGACGGCGCCAAGAAACACGGAGAGACCTTTCTGATGCAACAGATCGGACAACAGGAGGCGCGCATCTCTCAGCTCGAGCGGGCTGTCGATGATCTTAGCAAGGTCAGTCAGCGTTGTCCGCCATAATCATTCACGCATCAGTTATTCTTCAGCAATTGTACGACGCTCACAGACAAAATATCGCTCTTCGATCGGAAAACGAAGCGATGGCATCCAAGTGCAAGTCAGATGGTCGTTGATTTCACCACTGACGCATTTTAAAAATGACGTAGTCTCATCCAAAACGACTATAGAAAAAACGTGACTGCTCGTGATTACAGTTGTACTGTGTTAAATTACGTTGAACATAGGCATTTTTGAAAAGTCTAACCTAGAACGTACTTGAGTTTCATTTTAAAAATTGGGTTAAAATTTAACTGTGCTTGCGACTGTCTGTCTCGAGCATGTACATTTGATAAGGCAGTAGCGATGATCGATGCACAGGGCAGACGACAATGATGCAGCAAAGCGCATCTCCCTCTCGATCATATCTTCCCTCGTCTAATATACCTTCACAGTCCCATTAAATGTATGCTCGAGGTCACGATTTTCCTGTAGTCGTTACGGAGGAACTGTACATGTAACTCGATTGATCGCCCTGGATATGTTCTCCAAACAATTACTCCCTCTACTGTATTCATAGCAAGGATATGAAGCGGGTTTATTCGTTCCGAAGTACGTCTTAAGCAGCGTTCCGCATACCCTTCTTTCCACTTCACCAGTGTGCGCCTCTGACCCACGTCAACACGATATGATTGCTTCCTGATATCCGATGTCTTATTACCCACGCGTAGCACTTTACTTATCAATGGTTTGGTCTTGGCTTTGTGCACTGCTCATTGTTATGCGTAAAAGTACACGATTTCATAGCTTTGATCGTGAACGATGATATTCATAGTTCGCAGTGAGACTATATAAAGTCAACAATAGCTTAAAAACGTTGATACACCGTGACGTGATTGAAAATGATGAAAAGGCACGGTCGCTCGTGGTAGACGGGGAAACGAACACTTCCGCAGGTTGTTCTTCCATATTGCATCCCACATAGCAGCAACCAATCCAACGAATACCAAAAGAAAGCACCAATATTACACAATCTGATAACAAGTATCGGAATCGGAACCAGTCCCCTACCATTGTGAACTTGAACGAACACCTTCGCGCCCGATTAATATTGAAACTGGCAACTAAAGAATATTGACAAAAGGGAGCAGGAAAATATTTACTACTTTGTGGTGCAAGCGACTGCATTGATGCAGAGCGGTACAGAAAATGTGTGAGCCGAACTGAACAGCGAGCGCGAATAGGGGAACCAGGGCGAAAATGAAGACAACTGCAGGCAAAAGAGTCGATGAAAAATACTTTCTAGTCTCTAGTATACATTCGGCAACGCACTTATTATGCAAGGAAGGCGCGAGCACAAACGAAACGCGAATCGCCAAGTGCACAAAGCGGACGCTCGTCCAACCAATCAATGAAAGGCAGACAGCGGTGTCGGTAAGGAGATACCCAGCATGAGGGAAGCGACGTACATTAAGGTACTGTTGTACTGTACAAAGACGAAATTCAATCAAGCACGCACTTTGAAATTGCAGTCGTCTCGTACGCCAACATCATCATCATCATGTTTCACAATTCAGAATCACAAATGTGTTGAGGAGCAGGAGACAAAGATGGGACGAAGACAGACCCAAAAAGAACGGGAACACCGTCGACGAGCGCCATCAGATATTGCACTTATGAACGACTTTTTACAAACGTCGAAACCGACAGGTAGCAGTGGAAGTAGGCAGAGACAGAAGTGGGTTGAGGGCACAAAATATCAACCAGTGCAGCGCAATGTGCGGTTGTTCATTTTGAAAGTTTCGAAATGACCCGAATGAGCGCTCCGTTCTCGTCCTTCAGTCTTTGGTTATCAGAGCGCAGCTGGTCCACGGTCTGAAACGCGCCAATCGTCAGCAAACAGACCAAACACAATCAATTGATTCATGCTGCACCGCCAACGCACCACCGACCTGTTGTGGTCATAAACGCAAGATGTAGCTCAAGTAGTAGACACATGCCCACAATTCAGCCAACAGACAGCCCAGCCAACGATTCAACAACAACCGTTCAGTTCCATCATAAGAACAACGCGAAACAGCGCTGTCGAGTGAGAAAAAAAGCGAAACGAGATGCGCCAGTGTCAGTGGTTGGGGCACGAAGTGGGCACGTGGTGGAGCGCACGGCAAACGAAAGCGAAGACCTGTGAGAGCGGGGATGTCGAAGCGCATCGCAGTCAGCCGAGAAGGGGGAAGGAAGAAGGATTGAGGCAAAGACACTACAAGACTGACCGAATATGCGGCTGGTTCTGGCGCGTCATTTTCGACAGTACCCGCACGAGCGCCTGGTTCTCCGTCTTCAGCGTGTCGTTCTCCTTGCGCAGCACTGGTACCTCCTACATTGAGAACAACCAAAGGACAGTGCGAAGACAGTGAGAGCAAAAGTGCCGTCGAAACTACTACACGACACAATCGCGCTACGAACCATTGGCGCGCTAATCGAGAGCACCCGAACGAGCAACCGCCCAATGGCCATACAGTCATTCATCCGCCAAACGACCTACCTGCAATTCATCCTCCATCTCGGCGATTTTCCGCTCGAAACTGCGGCGCTCTTGGTCGTCGAGAGACGAACCGCTCGTTGACTTCAGCACCATGCCGGAGGAACCGTTTTCTTGCAGCACCTTGCCCACACGACGATTGATGCCATTCTAAACAGTGAGTCATTGTCAGTCGGACGTTTTTGGACGAGAATCGCAGTGACTACCTCAGATTGAGTTTCCGTGAACTTTTGCCGCCGCAACTGGCCTTCCAAGTCGTCGATGCGTTTCAGAAGGCGCTCGTTTTCCACTTTTTCACGTTCGTACAGCTGAAGCGGCCAAATAACACCGTCATCATCCTCCAGTGAATAAATAACGGACCTTTTTGTAGTCGATTTCGCCATCGACACTGCGAACGGAGCTGACCGACGAGACGCGGCTCGTCGCTAGGCTGCTGCTTCGTTCCGACGGCTGACTCGCAGTCGACGAAGCCGAGTAGCCCGGGTAGCGGTTCGCATAGCCCGATAGACTCTGAAACACAGTAATACAGTGAAGGCGCGTGTCATGTGCATCGAGCATCAATCATGCGCACAGCAATCTGACAATCAATGGGCAACAGTACCACAGACAATCGGATTATGCGATCCTCATGGTAGACCATCGCCGAACGGCGGATTCGGGCGGCCGGACGGAACGACGACACGAAAATGAATGAAGAAGGGCGGTGGCCGCGCGCGTCGAAGCTAAGTCATCGCGGCGGCGTGTGGTCGGTCCGGTCCGCTTAGGCGTTCGTCTCGACCAACGGCACCCAATCCGTCCGCAAACACGAAACAAAAATCGCCACAACAATGCCGTCGGCGGCCGTGGTAGTATCGGGTGAAGTCCGGTCGGCAGTAGAAGGGACGCCTCTGCCGGCTCGGCTTAGTCAGCTCAGTCAGCTGATCGACCACGTCCACGAGTCAACCGCAAAAACGTCGCGCCAACAAGCCGCCGACCGGCCAAACCAATTGAGCAAAAAAGGCGCCGACGACGTAAATCAGTGTCAGTCTGCGAATCGGACGACGACGGAAATAATGGTCGGCGCGAAACGACGCGCCAAGAAGACGGGTGGCTCGCCTCCCCACGGGCACGCGTCCATCATCCGACGCCGACAACGCCACCTGTCCACGCGCAGTCAACGCCCATCCCTCCAATCGCCTCGGCTCCTCTCCTCAGTCAGCCACCACCAGAAGCGTACCTGTCGGCCAGCAGTCGCGGTATCCGCCGCGCCGTCGTTAGCAATCGAGGGCGACATGGAAAGAAGCGGCGGCTGTTGCGAGGGGGCGGCGACGGCGGGTCGGACAAGCGCCGGGAGTCGGTCGTCGTCACCGTCGGCCAGGTTAAACAGTTGGTGAATGGGGTGGGCGAGCGTGGACGGCGAGGAAAAGACGGCCGGCGTCGACAAAAGCGTCCAGCCCGATAAACGGCACAATGGTCGAGCACGTCCGGACAGTGCCGAAAAGGACCGCCCGGCTGAGGGGACTGCCCGCAAATCGGACCCGCACGACGTCATTATCGCCCGGTGACCGGCCATTTACGAAGCGTTCGTGCCAACAACGACCAATTATTGCCCGAATTATTACGGACCCAGTTTCGTCGACGCAACTCTTAGGCGTAAACAAGTGGTCAACGCCAGCGCGCCACACAAAAGCGGTACTCCTCCTCCGCCGCCGGTCGCGCCGTTTATGGGGCTAGTAGAACGCGCCCATCTCGACCAAGTCAGCAACTTCGTCGGCCGACTCGAGTGACCGAGGCGCGCCATCGCAAAACACCTATGCCGCTATCCGACGACGACTTACACGCAGAGAACGGGCGTCCGCCGACCGCCGTTTGCGGTGTGCGCTTCTGCCGCGACTGCGTTCTACCATCGTTCTGCCCAGGTCGAGCAGCGAGTCGAAGCCAGAGTCGCCACTCAAACGATGTCCTCTGTCCAGTCGATCGTACTTGTAGTAGTCGAGCAGGTCGGAAGAATTCTTTCCAACAGAACTGCTGCGGCCAGCGGTCGCCGAAGTCACCGCGCCCAACTCGTACAGCGCCGAAGTGGAACGCGACGTCGAAGTAGGAGTCATAGGCAACGAGTAGTAAGAGGACGATTTGCAGGCCAAACGACGACTAGCAGCGTTGCGCGCCGCCGTCACCGCCGACGACGACGAAGTGGTGCTTTTAAGTTTGGTCGGACTTTTATAATAGGTGGAGTAGGCCGGGGAAGATGAGGAGGTGGCCGAGCTGGCGGTCGACGACGGGGTCGAGAAGGCGGAAGCGGGGGTCGAATGCGTCTGCGCGAATGATGGCGCAGCGCGTCCGTATCCGGCGTCGGTCGACGTCCGTCCGTTGCCCGTCGACGACGACGATCGATGATGGTAATTTTGCAATTTTGCAAACCGCGGTGCTCCACCGCCCTTGGACATTATCTCGTCGACAGTGTTGAATGACGGTAGTATTGTTGACCGACCGAGAGGAGGAAGGCTTCAAGGACTGGCGTCAGCGACGACAACGGCGGCGCGATCAGCCGCCTGGCAGCGATTCGGCGCCAACAGTGACAAGAGACTCGATGAGGCGCTCAGTGACTGCGGGCGATCGTCTTCGTCGTCGACGCGCTGATGGCGGCGATCGGATTTCTGAATCGGCAGCGGGCGGCCAATCTTGTCGTCAGTCGGTCCGTCAGACGATTGTCGGGGGCGGAGAAAGGAAGAGACGGGCGACTGTGAGTCAGCTGTTCTTGTTGGTCTTTCCCACTCACGTGCACAGAGGCGCGGCTGGACGACGGTCCAACCGCGAAATTCGCTTCGTTCAGCACACCGACGGTGACAGGCGAAGGCAAACAGAGCGCGTCGTCAAACGACCACCAAGGCAACACTCGCCGAGCACACTGCCCACGTCCGGCCAAGAGTCCACTCCACACGTCGCTCCGTTCCTCCTGGCCACACGAACGCGTCGCCGCCACGGATGGACAGAAGCGAAACAGAAAAGTCGCAACAAGGCGACCGTCGAAGGCGAGGGCCACAATCGAGAGCGCGGATATGTCGCCGCACGCTCGGTGATAAGCGCCGCCCGGAGCAAGGGGGAAACGCGAGAGCAAGAGCCGAACAGGCAAAGAAGCGGCCGTCGAGGGGGGCCAAGGCAAACGAGGCGAGCGGAGCGGGTGGCTTGCCTTCATTTCGCCAGCCGGCTTCCAGCGGGCTTGACGTCACGCGCCGCCGCGCACCTCTGTCGTCGCCGCTTCAGCCACTCAAACTTTTCTCAAACGTCGACGCTACAGGGCCACCCAGCAGCCCCAGTCGGTACAGGGCTTTCAGCAGCCCAGTGTCCTTCCCCTTTCGTCAACACCCTCCGCTCTCAACGTCGTCTACTCGCAACATTCTTCATTACATCACACGCCGAACAAAAACCGCGCGTTCATACAAAATCCAGTCGGACGCGTAAGAAATGAAATGATCGAACCAGATTGCCGTTGGTGGATAAAGATGAGCTGCGAATTGGCGCCGGGACAGTCATGTGATCGCGCATGGTAACCGTCACCCTGGTCACTGGCGCCGGCGCCGTGGTCATGCCTCTTGTCTCCAGATGCGTTCCATCCTCTCGTTCCACATTCTGCAAGCAAGCAGGCAATCAGTGAACAAGTATACCAGGGCTATGTTGTTCAAGTTGGGCTCAGCATTATGCTTGGGACCCCTGTGCCCAGCATTATGCACGGGACTTTTACCGATTGCCCAGCACTGAGCATGGAATTTTTGAAAAATGTACGCTAAAAGCAGTTGCCCAGCAGTAAGCAGATTGACGATTACTATTTGAATTGGCGCGAATTTTGGTTACGGTGGCTTGCTCAACATTATGCTTCAGGGGTCGATCATGCCCAGGCATGTGAACAAGTGGCACTGTCGTACCTCGATGTCTTCGGCCGAGACGGGTCCGGTGCCGCGTCTTGGTCGGTTCAACTGCGAGCGGCGTCGCAAGTTGGCCGCCGACGGGGTGGTCACAGCCGACGGCATTGTCGAATTGTCGCCTTCAGCCGTCGACTGAGCGTCTTCGTCGGTCTGCAACACAACACCGTCTATCTCAATTCACACACGATTGCACGAGCGCGGAACGGCGTGCAAAAACCCAGCCGACGAGTTGTCATTCTTGTACAATTCAATTCACGCCCCGTCCTGCGCACTCACGAAAAAACGCCGCAAAACAGAAATCGACCAAAACGCGTGTCTCTGTCGATTTGAGCGTACTTCATTACGGCCGAAAACAAAAACAGTCCCCGTCTTCAGGGCGAATTATTCACCTCAGTGGGAAAGCGCGGTGGACAAACAAAGAATTGATTACGTACCTGGTTGGCGTCGTGCGCAGGCGTCGACTGCGTCGACTCCAGCGTGCGACTTCGCCATACCATGCCGGGACTGAGTGCAGAACCCGATTGCACCATTGTCGGCGACTTGGCTTCCACCGACCGATCCGAGCCCTCCGATTCGACGGACGGCTTCCGATCCGCCAACTGTCTAGCATCTTGCAGCTGTTCTCGTGTAACACCCTGAAAGCCAAAATCGTCATATATGGTTCACACTGGAAAATTCTGCTGCACCCCGCCCATGACTATTCAGTTCCAGTTGTCAATGATATAAAGCCAATACGGTAACGGGTCGATGGCTGGGGGGGGGGGTAGATGACGTCACTTCTTTCAAAAAAAATGCAGTCCTATTCCGTTTAAGTTTTATTTTTTCGTCTGGGGGTATTGCCAACAGCAAATTAGTTCTACAAGAGATAATTGAGTGTCTGAGCTATATAACCCCATACCCCCGTGGTCGTTTCATTCAAAGAACAAAGCTGACGATGACCGTACCTGCGTTGATCGACGCGCCTGACGCTGCTGCTTCGACTTGGCTTTGCGCTCGGATTCGCTTTCTTCCCGCATTACCGGCTGCTGCGGAGGGGTGAACGATCTGCAACATACCGCCGACATGATCGCGTGCCGAGCGTAACAATGCACAGCAACAACAGAGGGAAGCGAGTGAAATGACGCCGAAGAGAAAATTAGGGCGGTGCGGCGAACGGAACAGAGAGCAAGAAGCCGAAACAGAAGACCGTAATATTGTCTGCAAATAGACTCGGCGACCGACCACTAAACCGGATGGACGGACACGGAGAACGCACACGGGCCATTGCTTGCAAAATGCACAGAAAAGCGCCGCACACAACACGAGTCGATCGTCCGCTGGCTGTCTTCATAATCCGTCGCGACGACAAAAGAAGCGCTGACAAAAGAGACACGCCCAAGAGATCGGAGAGGGTGAGGTGAGAGTTGCATAACCGAGAGGCGACGAAACGAACGACGACGAACCTCAACTGATAAGTGGACACGGACTGTATTTTGGGAGGAACGACGGGGGGCGAGTAGGGCGCTCGCGGGCTGCCCAACGTCATCGTAGTCGACGGGCCGAGTACCGAAGTGGTCAGCGTCAGTGGAGGAGCGCGGCTGACGAGAGGCGGACGTGTCTGGTGCCGACTCGCCAGGAACGCCGTGAATCCATGCGGATTGCGGACCCACGGGTTCATCGTCACCGGACCCGACGCCGACCGTATCACCGATCCGCCGGCAGCAGTCATCAGCGGCGATATCGACGGACGCTGTTGCCGGTCGCTTCAACACCGAACTTGGTCAGATCGCAGCACGCATAACACACACAGGAAGCACCGACGAAGCAATTCAACAAAACGAGTGGTGGTGATGCTTTTGGTGGGTGCTAGCCAGCAGTGTCATCGTCGGTCGAGGAAGCGCAATGGGCCAAAAACATACACGGACTAACAAATTAAACCAAACGTACGCCTTCGGCGAAGTGTTATCCGCGAGCGGAGTGACCAACGGCCGTTTCGGCGGCGGACCGATGTGCGAGATGGCGACGGAGGGCGTCGACGGCGAGGGGGTGAGCGGGGCGGCGAACGTCGGCGTGGCGCGCTTGCCGTCCAGCTGCCAGGAGGGGCGGACGGGGGTCTGGCCGCTCTCCACCGAGTCGAACGCCGGAAAGCGACTGCGCACCGACGG
>JAQGAX010001241.1:0-11806 GCA_034698105.1 Plectus exinocaudatus | reverse complement strand
CACAGTCAGGCAATTGAACTGGTGATGTCTTATTTGAAAATTTTGAACGAAAGCGTGCCCAACCGTTCGTTGACTATGGTGCATGATCTGAATTTGCTCGGTGGTGGTTGGACGACAGTGTTGAAAATGTTGGCGAACAAAAAGCATAATTGCGAAATCGTGCGAATCGGCAAAAAGACCCACCGCGTTCGATGCCTCCAACTCGGACAGAGTACTATTGAACTCTATGAGCAGTGATTTCGGTGTTTATTCGATGAGACGTGCTCCATTGTTGTTGTTGTTGTTGCTGTTGCTGTTTTCGTATTTACCATGCTGTGTTCTCTCTTATAAACTGAACGAGACTCTTTGTTCTTTTAATGCAGGACCTGAGCCAGTGCTATTCCTCCCTAACTTTCTACGCTAACCTAAGCCTAAGTCCAGGGGGTCGGACCCCACTAGACCCCCTAGTTACAGGTATGGTGTTTAAAGGGGCCGGATCCTTTGTCTTCAAGAGAGCCCTGAGAGCGCAACTCCAGTACGTTGTACGTTGGGCCATTCATGTAAGTGGGGGTACCTTAGGCCCCCAACCGGCCCAAAAATGAGATAAAGGTCCTACCCCTTCTCCCCCTAACTTCTGACACCTGTTACATGATGCTTTGGGCCCCCGCTGCCATGATCCAGCCTTATCAACTGCTGAAAATGCTGTAAAGACTTCATCAGCCGGCCATCAGGATGAAAACCGATACCGGTAAATGGGTGAGTGGAGTGATGGGCACTTTGACAAGACCATTCCGCTCGAGAGAAATGCCTACCCTACCGTATGCGCACAAGTCCGATAGAGCAGCATCGAACTCTATCAACAGCGAAGTGAAGTGTTCTTCATGGTGCCGTTGCCGAGTGCTTTGCTGGTGCTGGTATGCTTGGGTGCGTACCGCAAAAGTGCAAGTAATTGCGCTGTTTAGTGAAAGTAAAGTATTATGTCTCAAAGCGATCATGTGCAGCTTACCGTAACTGTAAGCCGGACCATTTTGTTTGTTTCGCAATTTTTACCGGAGCCGGCATGCAGAATTTTAAAACTGTCTACTTTGGCTTGATAAATTCGCAATCTGTAGCTGTCAAGCGAGCAATTTCGAAAAAGGTACGGTCCTCCCTAAGACTTCTGAACCGACCAGATTGCCGTCGTAAATACCTGCATGCCTCAGGGAATTTTAGGTAAACGCCACTGTTTGACTTTGTTTATTCAGTGTGCTTCATTGTTGAAGTCAATCTATGATATTTCCATTGAATAGACCTACGATCAGATTATTCTGACCTGATCCTGACCAGTATCTCCTGCCAGAAGCTTTCCCACCTCTGCCAGAAAATCTGACCAGACAAAAACTAATAGTGGAACTCTGCGGAGCTTTTTAGGCTTCGCTATTATATTTCGTTGCTTCGCGCGTGCAGATATTTTTTTGTTTTGCCGTCGTTTTTTGGTTTGCTTTGTACCTCTTCCGCGCATTTGGCAGTAGAAACTACAGAAGTACATGTATGCCTTTAAAATCGTTGATATTTGGCAAATATGACAGACAGTTCGGAAATAGCCGCTTACTGAAGCTTTAACTATTAATGAAAGCTTGTTCACGAATGTTTGTGCTGCGTTTGACTCAGCCGTAGAAAAGATGAATCTTTTTAGTTCCATCCTATTTATGATTCGTATTTCAGTTGATAGCGCATTCGATTCGACTGAAAATGGCCGAACCTATCAAGCGCCAGCGATTGGAGCTCGATGTCACTAACGCTGACTCTTCGAAGAATCAGTCTTTATTCATGGAAACGCTGGGGCGCGGTTCTGGTGACACTCTGCCATTGATTTTCAAGCAACTCTCTTCTCTGAAAGACAAAATACGACAGAGAGCGTTTGCAAACTCTTCCAGAAGCACGGGAAGTCTGTTGAAGCTTGGTCGAACGTCATATGCATCAGTATCACATGCGATGACGAAGAAGGCGATTGTTATCTCGTCAACGACGATCTCGTTCCTGATTACTTTATTTCAAAATCGATTTGGTCCATTTTCTCCCGAAGTCGGAAGCTGAAGAAACTTCATTTGTCGTGCAGAAGAAAAAGATTGTCCACCGTTGCACATCAATCGATAGTCGAGTCGATTTTGCAGCAAGGCGACACTTATGCTCTCAAGAATCTTCAGGTTTGTATGCAAGAATCAAGAACCTTTAAGGGGCTTGTCGAAAAAACGCTATTTTTAGACCTTTTCACCCCCTTCTCCATTCGTAGTGAAAATTGATAATCGTGTTACTGTAGAAAGGATACCATATATCCCACAGCAGTATTCGTAGGATAACGCCTGGGTGGGACGGGCTAATCATGACCATGGTAAGCATTTGTCGCCATCTATAGTCTTAACTGCTGTAGACATCGTTTCGTTTGGTGCCTCACGTATTTCTTCTTATAAACCGACTTGTCGCTATTTTTTCGATCGCCGGAAAATGAAACGCCAATCAGACGTGACTTTATGGAGACTTTTTTTATCGAAATTTATCGAGACCTATTTTGAATCCCACTGCAATGTCCAGTGAGTGTTATACTACCAAGTATCATCGTGACTTAGTAGGGTTGCGATTCTCAGAGTCTTCAGTTTCAGCCCGACCTTATATGAAATTCGACGGCAATTTCGCACCAAGCCATCTTTAATATGTTCATGATGCACAAAAGATAGGCTGTGGGACTGACCTGCCATTCTTTTCTTTATGAGCGATTTATCGTTTTTATAAATTATCGCAGTAAACGTTTTCCAGGAGCTGCAGCTGGATGCTTATCTTGAAAGCGTGTGTACTTGCTGCGATCCTGTATGCTGGAAGAAGACTGTGCAACTGATCAAGATGTTCAAGAATCAGCTTACCGCTCTTGAACTGCATGGCCATTGTGAATGCTACACGATGCCGTGGATTGAAATTGGTGAATGCGCCAATTTGACGTCAATTTTTATTGATGGAACTCTGCATATGGACGAAATTGACATGGTGAAGTATGCACTACGCGGCAAAAAGATTCAAAAGCTCGATCTGGGTGATAGCTGTACCAAAGCGGACGAACTCGTCGAAATCGTTTCGTCTCTTGCCGATCACTCACCTCGTATTCTCACTTTCAAGGATGACTTCTACCCACTGTCTGACTTTGTCAATAAATTGCCAGCTGCTCAATGGAACAGTATCGAAGAAGTACGGTAAGGGCTCATTAAAATATTTCGTGACACTTTCATTTACTAATTAATCATATTTTTACCCTATATGATCATGGTTTTACCGTAATCATTGATGAGCCAGGGGTCGAAAGTTGTGGAAGAGTGCAATGTGGTTCGGGGTCAAAAATCCTGAGGTTGCATGCCCCCACTTTTTCTTCGCGCGTTGGGGGGGGGGTAATAAGTTGCAACTGAACATTTTTCTGGGGTTAATCCCCAAACTCACTTATGCCGCCCTTTCCGTCGTCACTTACCCTCTGCCTGTTGCAGATTCATTCGCGATTCTCTGTTCGGTGACGACTGGTCGACCATTCTTCAACTCCCTCGCATCAGTCCTAATCTCCAGAAATTAGTGCTTCACGCTCGTCGCAAGCAGAGTCAGGCAATTCAACTGGTGATGTCTTATTTGGAAATTTTGAACGAAAGCGTGTCCAACCGTTCATTGACTATCGCGCATAAACTGAATTTGCTCGGTGGTGGTTGGACGACAGTGTTCAAAATGTTGGCGAACAAATATCATAAATATGAAGTCGTACGTATCGGAAAAAACGCCTACCGCGTTCGATGCCTTCAACTCGGACAGAGTACTATTGAACTCTATGAGCAGTGATTTCGGTGTTTATTCGATGAAACGTGCTCTGTTGTTGTTGCTGCTGTTTTCGTATTTACCATGCGATGTTCTCTCATATAAACTGAACGAGACTCTTTGTTCTTTAAATGTAGGACACTGAGCCAACGCTATTCCTCCCTAACTTTCTACGCAAGTCTGGGTTTCTTCATATCAGACAACAAGAAGCAGTATCCTTGGATTCTCTGCGGAATCCGGTTGAACTGGAACCGCGAGTTATGGCAACTAGGGGTCGATCGACAGAAAAATAAGGGTTTCTTTTTAAAAATTGGCAATGAAGACCTGTGTGCGATAAAGCAATATTAACCGGTTTTGCAAGAGTAAGAAATGAAGAAGGCTGACAGAGCGACGTCAGTTTTACAGTACTTACACACCTTAATGGGTATCCGAGGCCGGGGGGGGGGGTCTGGCAACCGGTTGACGGGAGGGGATCGCAAGTACGGTACCTTCGCATCGGAATTTTATTCCGAAAATGTTTTAGCTGTAAGAGGGGTCTGGCACTTGGCCAGGGGGAGCCAGATCCCCCTGGTTATCCCCCTGGTTACAGGTATCGTGTTTAAAGGAGCCGGATCCTTTGCCTTCACGAGGGTGCCTTAGAGCGCAACTCCAGTACGTTATACTTTGGGTCATTCATGTAAGTGAGGGTACTTTGGGGGTACCTTAGGCCCCCAACCGGCCCAAAAATGAGATAAAGGTCCTATCCCTTCTCCCCCCTAACTTCTGACACCTGTTACATGATGCTTTGGGCCCCCGCTGCCATGATCCAGCCTTATCAACTGCTGAAAATGCAGTAAAAGACTTCATGGGCCGGCCAGCAGGATGAAAATTGAGACCGGTAAATGAGTGAGTGGAGTAATGGGCAGTTTGACAAGAACATTCCGCTCGAGAGAAATGCCAACCCTACCCTATGCGCACAAGTCCGATAGAGCAGCATCGAACTCTATCAACAGCGAAATGAAATGTTCTTCATGTTGCCGTTGCCGAGTGCATTGCTGGTGCTGGTATGTGTGCGTGCGCACAGTACCGCAAAAGTGCAAGTAATTGCGCTGTTTAGTGAAAGTAAAGTATTATGTATCAAAGCGATCGTGTGCAGCTTACCGTAGCTTACCGTATCATGTGCGGTAAACCGGTCTATTTTGTTTGTTTCGCAATTTTTATCGAAACCGGCATGGAGAATTTTAAAGCTGTCTACTTTGGCTTGGTAATTTCGCAATCAGAAGCTTGTCAAACGAGTAATTTCGAAAAAGCTAGGTCCTTCCTGCGGCATCTGAGCCGACCTGTTGCTGTCGAAAGCACCAACGCGATTCAGGGAATTTTAGGTAAACGCTGATGGTTGACTTTGTTCACTCAGTGAGCTTCACTGAGTGAATAGGCCTACGACCCTGACTAGTATTTTCTGCCAGAAACTTTCCCACCTCTGCCAGAAAATCTGACCAGACTGAAACTAACAATGGAACTCTGAAACTATTATATTTCTTTGCTCTGCCCGTGCAAATAGTTTGTATTTTATCCTCGTTTTTTAGTTTGCTTCGTTTCTCTTCTTCTAATTTTGCGCCAAATTAGAGGAAAAGAAACGAAGCCACTGCCATGGCAGTAGAAACTACAGTAGTGCATCTATGCTTTTAAAATCGGTGATATTTGGCGATTTTAACAGACAATTCGTAAAATCTATTACCGGTAATGAAAACTTTTTGACGAATATTTGTGCTGCGCTTGAGTCTTCCACAGAATAAGATACCATGAATTTTTTTCCATCCTGTTTGGTTTACGGTACGTATTTCAGTTAATATCGCATTCATCTCGACTGAAAATGGCCGAACCTATCAAGCGCCAGCGATTGGAGCTTGATGTCACCAATACTGACTCTTGGAAGAATCGGTCTTTATTCATGGAGACTCTGGGCCGCGGTTCTGGTGACACTCTACCGTTGATTTTCAAGCAACTCTCTTCTCTGAAAGACAAAATACGACTAGAGAGGGTTTGCAAACTCTTCCAGAAGCACGGGAAGTCTGTTGAAGCTTGGTCGAACGTCATATGCATCAGTATCACATGCTATGACGAAGACGACGATTGTTATCGCATCAACGACGATTTCGTTCTTGATTACTTTATTTCGCAGTCGATTCGGTCCATTTTCTCCCGAAGTCGGAAACTGAAGAAGCTTCATTTATCGAGCGAATTGAGTGGACTACCCGCCTTTGCGTATGAATCGATGGTCGGATCGATTTTGCAACAAGGCGACACTTATGCTCTCAAGAATCTTCAGGTTTGTATTCAAGGATCAAGAACCTTTAAGGGGCTTGTCGAAAAACGCTATTTTTAGACCTTTCACGCCTTCTCCATTCGTAGTGAGAATCGATAATCGTATTACTGTATAAAGGATACCACATATACCGCAGCAGAAATTGTAGGATAACGCCTGGGTGGGACCGGCTAATCATGACCATGATAAGCATTTGTCGTTATCTATATTCCTAACTGCTGTTAGACATCGTTTTCGTTTGGCGCCTCTCGTATTTTTTCTAGTAAAACGAATTGTCGCTCTTATTTCGATCGCCGGAAAATGAAGCGCCGATCAGACGAACTTTATCGAGACTTCTTTTATCGAAATTTATCGAGACCTATATTGAATCCTACAGCAATGTGCAATGTACTGCTAGTGTACAAATACCGCATTTATTCTAATAGTACGACCCCCTGTATCCTATTTTTGAGAAGCGCTTAAAAAATTTCTAAGGGGCATACAAAAGCGGGCGCAACATCAAACATAGAAGGAACGCGTCTATTTTCGAAAAAGTCATCTCACGTCTATGTCTTCGTTAAAATTGTTTCTGTGCTTATCGAACAAAAACTTCAGGGGGTCTTACTATTAGAATAAATACGGTAGTAATAAGAGTGTTAATACTGCCAAGTACCACCGTGACTTCGTTGCGTTGCGATTCTCAGGGACATCAGTTTCGGCGCGAACATATTCGGTATTCGACGGCAATTTCGCACCAATTTACCTTTAACATGTTAATGCTGCACAAAACATTGGCTGCGGGACTGGCCAGCCATTCTTGTTCGTTGTAAGTGATTTATCGTTGCTATAAGATATCGCAGTAAACGTTTTCTAGGAGCTGCAGCTGGATGCTTACTGCAGTCCTGAAGGCGTGTGTATTTGCGACATCCTGGAAAATCCTAATTGCTGGAAGGACACTGTGCAGCTGATCAACATGTTCAAGAATCAGCTTACCGCTCTGGAACTGCATGGCTATTGTGATTGGTTCACGATGCCGTGGATTGAAATTGGCGAATGCGCCAATTTGACGTCAATTTTTATTGACGGAACTCTGCAAGTGGACGAAATAGCCATGGTGAAGCAGGCACTATGCGGCAAAACGATTCAAAAGCTCGGCCTGGGTGACTGTTGTACCGAAGCTGACGAACTCGTCGAAATCGTTTCGTCTCTTGCCGATCACTCACCTCGCATTCTCACTTTCAAGGATGACTTCTACACATTGGCTGACTTTGTCAAGAAATTGCCAGCTGCTCAATGGAACAGTATCGAAGAAATACGGTAAGGGGTCATTCAAATATTTCATGTTACTTTCATTTCGTAATTAACATATTTTTACCCTGTAATGATCATGATTTTACCGTAATCATTGATGAGCCAGGAATCCAAAGTTGTGGAAGAGTGCAATGTGGTATGGGGCCAAAAATCCTGCGAGAGGTTGCATGCCCCCCACTTTTTCTTCGCGCCTTCGACGCTTTGGGGGGGAATAAGTTGCAACTAAACATTTTTTTCTGTGGGTAACCCCAAACTCACCTATGCTGCCCTTTCCGTCGTCACTCACCCTCCGCTTGTTGCAGATTCATTCGCGATTTTCTGTTCGGTGACGACTGGTCGACCATTCTTCAACTGCCTCGCATCAGTCCTAATCTCCAGAAATTGGTGCTTCACACTCGTCGCAAGCACAGTCAGGCAATTGAACTGGTGATGTCTTATTTGAAAATTTTGAACGAAAGCGTGCCCAACCGTTCGTTGACTATCGTGCATGATCTGAATTTGCTCGGTGGTGGTTGGACGACAGTGTTGAAAATGTTAGCGACCAAAAAGCACAATTGCGAAATCGTGCGTATCGGCAAAAACGCCCACCGCGTTCGATGCCTCCAACTCGGACAGAGCACTCTTGAACTCTTTGAGCAGTGATTTCGGTGTTTATTCGATGGATCGTGCTCTTTTGTTTTTTGTTGCTGTTTTCATATATACGATGCGATATTCTCTCATGATTTGAATAAGAATTTTTTCAAAAACGTATGATACTGAACAAACGCCATTCCTCTTCTTCTACGCGGTAACAATGTGCGCCACCTGTACATCACATCAAGCGACGAGAAGCAGTGCACCCTGCAGGTGTACGTGTAAGTGCGGGTACCTTAGGTCCCCCAACCCGCGAAAAAAACCTGAACCCCTGGAAATCGACCGAAAATTTTTGAATTCCCGCAAATATTTTTGCCTGTTTATGGTAATTTGACCATGATTATGCAATTTTTGTTTCCTGAATCCCCCAACTTTCGACACCTGTTACATGTATGCCTGCAGGTGCGCAGCCAAGAATCGAAACCGAAGGGGCAAGACGATGCTTTTCAAACGGGGCCTTTGTCCTTCTTTCTGGCCACCGAAAACCGGAGGAAATGCCTTTATAAGGTCTCAATCATTTCAAATAGTTATATTTTGGCCAAGTCTACTTGGCGCACACTCTTGACCGCCAGCCACAGATCTTGCAGAACCGTCCTTGGCGTTTCACCTGTTTTGTCTACAAAATCTGATTTGACTATCGATTGATTTGGTTGCTTTGTGCCAGAGCGCTTCGCCTTTCAACTTTATGTGCAGAGCAACGATAAAAGCTTCAGGAAAAACACAAAAAACATACACACTAGTAAAGCTTCCGAACACAGAAAGCAACAGTGAATGAAACCATAACACTCGCCGTGAGAAGCTTTGATTCTTTCTTTCCCGTTATCGCGAATGCCGGGCAAAAGACTACGAAGATTGTGTTCCTATCGCTTTCGATGACCGTACAGCTCGATTGACCTCTTTTTTTTGGAGAGCGATTGTGAGCCCATCTCGAAAATAAATTGCCTTATGTTTATAATCTCCAACACGGCTCAGGCGAACGTTTTTGCTTCTCTTTTATTTCCGGTCAATACGCCGATTATTCATCAGCGATTACTTATCAACAGTTGACCGTGCAGTTCTCCGCTGCACGTAGCCTCGAAAGAGCCGTTGGCTCATCTGATCAGGATATTTGCTTCAGTTACTGAAGAGATTGACAAAATTGATGGTTTGAGATTGACAGAATTATTCGCGAATGGTTTCCTGTTGATATGGTATTTCTACTCTGCAAATACAATTTGTAAAATATCGGGAAAGTACTGCACCAAAAGTCTTCGCTGCGACAATTGTAGAAACATGAAAACTGATTTGAAAATTGACCTCGTTCAACGGAAGGACACCGCACGCTGCGATCTACCGCAAGCTTTTCCCAGATCGAAATCCCTGCGGAGATCTATGTAGAGCGAAGTTGGCGAGTACAGCTTCTGTGAAGTCAGAAAACGTGGTCGACGGCACTGATGCCGTAATATTTAAGCAATAAAGAGCACCGCTGGCAAAAATCGGCGCTAGCGATTGGTTGGTGAAGACAGCTTCGGCCGATTTCACATCGGCAATTTCCAGATGTCTGCAGCATTTCGAATCGGCGACTGCTGAGAAAAATGTCGTCAGAACACCCTCCGTCACGCCACTCATATCGCAATTAATAAAAGTAAGATATTTAATATGTGTCAAATGATTTTCTATCAGATGTAGCAGTAGAGCGTCTGTGCAAACTAAATTCTTGAAATCCAACACATGGACATTATTGATTAAGTAATGTCGAAGCATGTCCATTAATTTGGGACCGTTGCCCGAACCGTTGAAGTTTGTGCACCTCCGCCAGCTGCGAGGCGGCATAGCACAGCCTTCTTCGTCAATTATGATGTGGAATCCCAGAGCCGATTCGTGTTTCGGTAAATGATCCGCCGAACTGACGCATACTGAATGCCATCTTCGACAGACTAAATGAAGCTGACTGTAAGTTGTCAAGCGCTTTTTGGAAGGATGGAGTACCCAACGAAATATCTTCACCATAATTTCGTCAGGCAGACTGTTGAAATTATCCATTTGGCGTAGCTGGAAGGCATGGAACACTACACGAATGTGACTAGCAATAGTATTTAAACAGAGGTGGGGACGTAAAGCGACGCGACTCTGACGATTAGAATAGGTATACTAGTGGAACAGAGCCCGTGTGTGTGCGTCTAATGGCGCGACACGGGGAAAATGATAAGCGATAACCAAACGAGAAACGATCGTGTCGTTTTGTTGCATGCATCTCGCCACAGACAGAAGTCAAGTCATGATTTTTGGCGGTTTAACTTAAACGCTTAAAAGATATGCCACTTGCCAAGTCGGTCAAGTCACCCTCTGGGCTAGACACAATCGTATGCGTTTCTCTCGCCAATCGTAATTCGCAATATGTCGAACAAACTGAAAATCCAATTGCACATTTCACAAAACGCTTCAATGATATTGTTGCAGGTTGTGGCCAAGTGGAGAGAAAGGAATACTGTACATAAGTCTTTTTTGGAAGACTACATATACCTGAAGGTAGTTGGAAGGGGACCCGCGGGTTTCCCCCAAACAAGCGCTACCTCTATATGAGGGCCAATTAACTTTGATAAAGCATACCTGTAACCAGGGGGTTTAGGGCGGTCGGACCCCCTGGCTTGACCCCTCCCCCCGAGAAGGTCCAGACCCCCCTGGCCTCGAACACCCGTTACAGGTATGTTGATAGGTGTCTCCGTGCCAGTCATATATCAATGGGCGCGGGTTATTGAAAGTTGTCGCTAATGAGATAGAGTAGATAGTGTGAAACTGCAATATTAAGCGTGCATATCATCTCCAATTGTTGCTAAAACACTTTTAGGTAAATTTTCAGCGTTTGCAATGGCAACTCTGCAGGCAAAGTTAAAAGTCAAGCTGCTGTTGGCGTTAAACGAATTTTCATAATAAAGAATATTTGACACTACAAATAAAAATTGTCATACAAACTGAAAATTAATGCTCTCGAATAGACAAATGCAAGCGTGCTGAAGCCGCTCGCAACATCGACCATTTTTTCGTTGTTCATCTGCTCGTTACTATACGATACAGTTCATGAATGCATTACACTTACATATCGGTCAATGACCCACTCTTTTACAGAATAAATTTGTACCAAAAAATACTGTAGCACCATTTAAGTCTTAAAATTCAGATCTGAGTCCATAGGTGTAACCGGGGGGGGGGGGGTCGGGTGCCAGAGTGAATACAAGACCTTGACCTTTAGACCTTGAATATAAAACTCTACACGGCTAAATAAATTGCTTCAAGCTTTCAGTGCATCAAAGAAAAATTAAAGAACAGTAATTGCAGCTCGTTTATCCTAACAGCACGGAAGTTTCCAATATTCGACCGTCTTGAAGAGCACGGCAACCCTAATCATAAACTTGTCTCTGGAATAAGAAAATAAACGTTATTTGTGCATATTTAAGCTGAGAAAGTCTTTTGTACCGCACTTTATCGAGATGCCACCTACTTCAAACTACTGGAGTTAAGGTTAGTTGTGTGTGCTTTGCAGTCACCTGCTGGCAATTCATATTATACAAGACTCAAGATTCACAATAATTCCCAATAATAATAATAATACAAGATTTTCATACTTCAAGGAATATCCGCATGCGTATATGAAAATATCCCCAAACTTCGCTTTGTCAGAGAGTACACGGCGTACGGTCACTTTTAGTCGCGTTTCATGCCATTTGTGTTCCCGCCATCATCCATTTCAATATTGTACTTTTGTCACCTGAGCTGCTGCGCGGCGATGAAGTCCGAGAC
>JAQGAX010001240.1:0-11809 GCA_034698105.1 Plectus exinocaudatus | reverse complement strand
CGCTACGGTACTTCGTGTCGGGAATCCGGCGCGAATTCAAAAAAACGTCAAAAATTTTTTCGCCACTACGTGGCGAAGTGGCGAAAATGTTTTTTTCCCGGCGGGGGGGGGACCCCCCCCAGGGGGGGTACGACCCCTGGCTGGGGGGGGGGGACCCCTGGCTGGGGACGACGACCCCTGGCTGGGGGACGACGACCCCTGGCTGGGGGGGATGACCCCCTAGACCCCCCGGTTACAGGTATGCCCCCCCGAGAAGGTCCAGACCCCCCCTGGCCTTGGACACCCGTTACAGCTATGCTGATACTGGTACCGATTCTAAAATTCTGGTACTACCCCATCTATACTGAATTCTATAAATTTCACTATATATTTTTACTAATGACGATAGCTTTGCTTTATTAGCGTTTTTAAGCTTCAATAGTGAAAGCCTCATTCACGCGATCAGTTGTCTTGGTGGTCAAATGTCTTGGCGGTCAAATGTCCGGCGGTCAATTGTCCGGCGGCAAAATGTCTGGGCAGTCAAATGTCTTGGCGGTAGAAAGTCCGGTGGTCAAATGTCCGGGGGGTCAAATGTCCGGGCGGTCAAATGTCATTGCGGTCAAATGTCTGGCGTGGTCAAATGTCACCCTTCTTATTTGTGAATAGACCCCCACTCAGGGTCTTTTCGGACTGGGGGTTGAATAACCTTGTTTCGACTGAATAACCTTGTTTGAGGTGTAATAGTGACACTTGACACAGTTGGATCATATGTAGAAAACGTTTTTTGCTTTTTTGATTTTGATTTTTGCTCAGTGAATGTTATGCTTAATCATTTTTTGCTGTTATGCTTCGGAAAATTGCAAAAATTATTGTTTTACGTGGTCCCGACGCGAAAGTGTCTAACTGCTCCAAATTCATCATAGGCTCATCATAGGCTCAGCATAGGCTCACTTGAAAGCAATGATGCTGCGCTGCCCAGAAAACGAAAAGCCACTTCAACGGACCAGTAGTAACGGTTTTGAAAGCATTTTCCTGATGAGCACTCAAACGGTTCAAAAAAATTTTACATTTGAAGCTACCCCATTTGTTCCACAGATTATGGATTTGCAAGCTAACAGTGAATCCTGAGACGCATTTTTGCACTCTTTCGAACGGTCCATAAATAGGGAGAATCAGCTCCTGGCTGCTGAGAACGAACGACTCAAAATCGACATGAAAAAATGAACTCTTCCAGGTTTGCAGACCGCACCAACATTGATTGATTTCGATAAAACTCCGCCTGCTGGTAGCCACACCCATACAGTACCCATAATTAACGAATCCAAGTCCAGACTGGTCCTCTTAAAAAAACGCTTATCACAGTATAAAGTTATTTGCGCCAATATGTAATTCGGAAAACGCTTTTCACTTACCTTCGAGGTCAATTTTTAAAAAATCGATGAAGTCATGATTAAGCCGTGCCATAATGTCTTGAATGGTAAATATTTGCTCCAATTGATTTGTCTTTGCAGAAATCATGTATGGTAGAAAAATAAATCTTTCACTGTTCATACTTAAAATTAGCTGACCATTTACGGGATCGCTATCAAATGAGAATATTTTGCAATGCTGCTCAGTGACATTATCCATTTCTCTTTCGAATGAAATGTCACCTCCAACACCAAATGAGTATATGATGCACTTTTTGGGTAGAGCCCATGGATTGCAAGTCCACTTTCCACCATCATGTACATTCCCAATACGTGCAAGCCAGGGGCAAACGATTTCTGGTACAATTCCAGTGTAGTAAGGCCCAAAGCCCAGATTTGAGGCATTTGGTTTGAGATACTGAACGAGAATGCTTCTCCGCTTCGCAGTCTGAAATTCATTAAAAGTTCGTAGCTTTTCATCAAAGATTCTATCCCTAACCAATGAATCTTTGAATAATGCATTGAACAAAATTGCAAAAAATACTAATACACAAATTGTGAAGAAAATTGAAACTTCTCCTCTGGAAGTGAGCATTGCACGCTTTATATTTTTAGTTTACGAGTAATTTCTCAAGTCTTGAGCAAGTTGTGGTACATTTTAATCATCAGATATTTTGTCTTGTATCTTAAAGGATTAGTTAAACTAAATTAATTAAACAAAAACTAATTATTAAGATTCGATTTTTTTCTGATAATCTACTTAACGCTGAAATGGTGTGGCATTCTGTCAAAGTATCATAATTGCTTGAAAATGACCGAATTAGAGTTACTTTCGACGCTGATCGCAAATCGCTGCTCACAATTATAAATTAAAAGAAATGAATCTATAAGGCCAAAAAAACTTGATTTGGTCAGCTATTTTCAGTAAGCTCAACGCATCTATTTTAGGTGTTTCGACCATGCCTGAGCAAGGTCGACCCCAAAGTCGAGTGGTGGGCAAGGGTACTGTAACACTACCGTTGCCCAAAATTGCGCCAAATCAAACAGTAATTTAAATTTTTTCCAAGATTCTGCCCAAAAGCGCTTGAGTTTGGTTCAGCCTGAATCAGATTTGGGCGTGGGGGTTATGGGGTTACATAACCCCCAAGGGGTCCGAATTTTTAAGGTACCCAAGCCCTTTGGTCATCCTATTGGGGGTTATATAACCCACCCAGACAGTCTACCACAACCATACATGTAACAGGAGGCGAAAGTTGGGGGGGTCCAGGTTCTTTTTCCGAAAGTAGAGGGGGGTTCAGGTTTTTTTTCGGCCTTCGGCCGAACATGAAGAGGGGGACCCTTCTCTCATTTTTGGGCCGGTCCGGATTCGGGGAGTAACTTCCCCACAACCTTCCCCCACTTACATATATGACCATAACTCCCCCCCCAAGCCCAAACCGGTGCCCATGTCTGGCCAGAATGCAATAGTGTAGCAGTTTACGTGTAGCAACTCTAATACGAAATCCTTAACTTTTGCAACACTGATTGAACGAAGTGAACGCGGTCATTTTTAACATGTGCTTAAGCATACTACAAAAACTGACCGCGTTCACTTCGTTCATAGGTATAAATGTGCCTTTATCAGGGATGGCTTTACAGCCACTCGAAACGGGACCTTTTGAAACTTTTTGGTTTTGGAACTGGTCGCAAGGCACTTAGCTTCAAGAAGGTACCGTATTCAGTGGATCGTCTTATATTGGTTTGGATACAATCAAAGAGTGCATTTTGGACAGGCTTTGTTTCCAAGCGCGGCTCAGAGCTGTCGCCATTGCAAATGGTGGTCATATCAAATTTTGTTCCACAAGTGCTGAAAATTCATTTTATTGCACCATTTGATAATTCATGATCTTGTTCGATGAATTTTTTGCAAAATATGACCCATTATCATAATTTCGAAGATTTTTCACATAAAAACTTTCTTAAGCTGTTTATTCCCACTATGTCGTAGGGCCAGCTTTTTATGGTTTTCCATCCCTCAAAACGCGACACGTGCTCCTCGGTCGGCTGTAGCAGGCCTGACACTGGAGACGACACTGCTGGGGATCAAACCCCCGACCTCGTGGCTGATGCTCTTAGACCAGAAGGACACAGCGCCGCCTAGATTTTTCTCATTTTTATGCTCATAAGATATTTTATTTTACTCGCAAAGATATTTTCATACAACATTATACAATTGACGTGCCTATGTTTCAAATTTCACGCAATTTTGTTCATCCTATTGTCGATATTTTTGAAAATACGACTATTACATTTTCTTTGAAACACTGTACACTCAGAAACTAAGTAAACATTAAAGTAAACTAAGTAGAAACTAGATAAGTAGTGGTTATGATTTTGGAACATTTATGCGCGCATTAGTGCAAAAATAAAAAATGTGCCGGAATGTAAAAATATGCAAAAAAAATTGAACTTATTTGCAGTGGTGCTCGCGGGCCGACCCACAAGAATTTTCGAATATCGGCTCGCATGAATTTTCCGGCCCACGCCCGGACCGCGGCCCGCGGGCCGACCCACAAGCTGACAAACAAGCGGCTGCCCGCATAAAAACCGCTCGCGCGCTCAATTTAGGGGTTGGATAGGAGCGAGAACTATTATTTTATAGTGTTCGTCCCCAATCTGTCGCAGGATTGAGTCAAAGACAGAGATTACTAAGATCGGCCTACCGGCCAGCCCGTGACCCGTAAACTTTGAAAGAACGGCCCGCGGGCCGGCCCGGCCTGGATGAATTTTCCGGACCCGCGGCCCGCTAAATCTTCATGGTCCGGCCCGCGAGCATCACTGCTTACTTTGGTTTCGCTTCTCGTTTGCTTGTTTACCTTATTTTCGAGTAAGTGCTCAGATGCGAAACTAGGTTCTAGGTAAGTAACTTGTCAAAATTTGAAACTATGTAAGCGAAATGTAGCTTCGCGCCTGCTTTGCCGTACACGAAGCAGTCATACCTTACGACACAGAAATTAACACATTTATTAAGAGAACAAATTCTGTCCATGTCTAATAAAATGCAGATAATATTGTATTTCTTGTAATGGTTTTGTTTTTTCATTATTTTAAACTGCTTTGGAACAGTGGAAATACAAGAGGAAAAGAATTCTTTTCGCATATCAGTAAAGTAAATGAAAGGAGGAAATATAATTAATGAAAAGAAACACCAGACGAGAAAACTACTGTATATTTAGCATAAAGGAAATCATAAAAATAATTGTCTGTGTACATAGCTGCAAGACAGAGTAATCAGTGCAAGATTAATAAAGGCACAATCATTCTAAGGTAATGAAACATGTTGCGTTATTTTCATCATTTGATTTTGCGCTGTAGGAAACAAAAAATAGTCCTTGGTTTTGAGAAAGAAAGGGGCCAAATTTACATTTCGGGACACTGTTATAGGGCGTAGTAATGCTTCAATATCGAAATCCGGGTTGACATATGAATCAGCATCTATATCGTTCGTTATTAGTAGGTGTTTAAAGTTACAGTTTTTTCCATGCTGCTGACCAGCCACTGCATAATTAATAATCTTGAGGCATTCACGTAAAGGCAAGTGTTGCATAACGTCTTTTATGATGAGAAGTTCAGCACATGGTAAATCTTTACTGGTTAATGACAGTTGCATAAATTTCGGTTTCAGCTTAATTGAGCCATATTTCTTTCTGTTATACTCAATGATTGACTTTACAACATCGACCCCAGTATATTGCTCAACTGGCCCCCAATCAATTAAATGTGAAAAACTCCACTTTCCACATCCAACATCGAGCACAGTTTTGATTTCATTTTCTTGGAAAAATTTTTCAAGAAATTTGCGATACTGTTTTGTAAATGAGGCAGTAGATCCACCACCTGATGATGCTGTTCCGTTTATTTTCCCCCAGTAAGCTGTTCGATAGACATCAGAAAAAATTTCTTTAATTTTATCTCCACGATTGTTCGAACTATTTGGTGTTATTATGAAGCACTTCACAAAGAACATCATGATAACTATAAAACAAAAAAATACTGAAAATCGGGACAGAATGTAAGAAAGCATTTCATAAATTATTTTTCGACTCCTATTTCAGAAAATATTTTTGAAAATCATAGATCAACATTAATTTTCTTTCAAAAAAGCCATTGAAAAGTGCCATTTTAAAATGTATTCTTTCATTTAAAAAGGAACTAGAAATCGATAAAATTGCATATACACAGTCTTAATATAAAATAAACTAAAACTAAATATTGCTGATGATTAAAACTTCTACGATTAATAACTGAACAAGCATAATAAAATATTACATTGACCCATTGTTTCACTTAACAATAAATAAATATGGCACTCCAGGAGTCATTTGGATCTGAGATATTTCCGTTTGCGTTTTCCCTTTTTCAAAGAACTTTTTGTTTCAGAATATAAATGGTGTGACCTATCCATTTCTAACCAAACCTGTAACCAGGGGGTCAGGCCCCCTGAGGGGTCTACCCTCCACCCCCTCCGACCGGACTAACAAAAATTTTGAATTAGCGCCGAAATCCCGACACAAAGGCGCCGTACCTTCCCCCTGGCCTCGGACACCCATTACATTGCACCTATGGTCACAGGTACGCGGTAACGCGGTGTAATGGCTCTGTTGCTAATTTACAAGCGCAAAGGTTTGTTGTTCGGTTCCTCAATTTTTTCCAGACAGTTCCACAGCTGACATACGGTTGTTGCTTCGAACCTTTGTTATTCCTACGGCAGCTTGAGCACAAAAAGGCATATTTTTGATAGCCCAGGATCTGAAATATTTCTGATAAAACTGATAAAAAACTTACTGGTAAAAAAATCTTCTGATAAAAAAGACTGAATGATTTGTTTAGTAATAAAGCGGCGAAAATTAAGCAACTTTTACTGTGTTTTATGGTTAAATTTTGAATAAACCGTTTTCGTTGTATGGGAACGGAGCAAAGACCAGGAACGAAAATCATCACTGACTGGGACACAGGGACACTGCCGGACACAGGAACGCTCACGTCTGAAGGGACACATAAAAGACTCCCAGAAAGAACATTCTTGAGAAATATTTCTAGCTTATACCAAAAAGAGTGATTTGCCAGAAGAAAATGCGCACGGCCTATTTCACTAAAGCTCAGCGCTGAGATCTGAGCTCAGCCGGCTGAGATATGAGAATTTTCCGTTTCACAAAGAAACAGATCTCAGATCTCATCTCAGCAGCCGACCTCAGCATTTCAGTTTCACTAAGATCATGAAACAGGATTGCTGAGGTATAAAATAGAAAAGTTTGGGACGGGGACGTTTGACCGCTATGACATTTGACCACTATGACATTTGACCGCCCGGACATTTGACCGCCGGACATTTGACCGCCGGACATTTTACCGCCGGACAATTGACCGCCAAGACAATTGACCGCCCGGACATTTCATTGCTAAGCTGAAATTTTATCGGCGATGAATAAATGTGCCTTGGTTTTAAAACAAAATGAAATAAATGAAACTAAGGCGAATCCAAGCTATATACCAGCTGTAAATCCAGATACCCTATAGCTTTATTTTTCGGCTTAGCAGCTAGGCTTAGGTAGTAGTTGCTGAAACTATACTAAACAAGACCCTCACCCTTACATCTATTTTTGATACAGCAGCAGCAACAAACACATTTCCATATCAAATTTAATTGTAAATCATGCACAACAAACATATTAGTGCCAAGTAATTTTGTTGCATCATTTGGAAAAAGAAAGTCACATACAAAAAAATTGTCAACAGAAATTTCAATAACACAAGATTCTTGCCTTGCCGGCTGACATTCTTGCCTTTGTTATGAAACCTGTACTGAGTCAGAGGAATTCTTTCTGAACGAAATTCTGCATTAGATGCAATTAATAAATGGATGGATGAAGCCCATTTAGCAAAGAGTTCCAGTTATCTGAAGATAGGGGGGGGGTGGTTGCAAACTATTCTTCTCAAAATGTAGGAGTCTCGAAAATGTTCCAGAACTTAACTGCATGCGAATGCAAAATGTGAAATGCGAAAATAATGATTTTCAGAATTAATGATAATTAATAACAGAAAACAATGGTTTTCAAATCCTGATACTCTGGTCTGGTTTGGGGCACCCTCAGATAACCCTAGATAACCCCGTTTAAGGAAATATAGAAATCCTCATGAATTAAATTGTAACATTGAATTAATCTATGCCCATTGACATTAGCGTTTGAAATATTAATAGTCTACCTGCTAATTTCTTAAAATAGGCTAAGAGATCTATATATGAGAACAAAGAAAGAATTAGTTGCCTGCACCATTCAATGATTCAGAGCAGAGGCAAAACTGTGTCACCAATGAAACCAACGAGCAGAGGTACCGACGAATTGAGGAGATGATTAACGCAGAAGCAGGCAACTAGATATTGCGGCTAGGGTTGAGCACGTGGTTCTGCGGCATGAAGACTTCAAATATCTCCGAGGTCGATCCAAGGGCCTCAGCCACCTGCAATGAAATGTTAAGGGGTCATCAGAGACAGACAGCCAAAAGGTAATATACAATATTTTTTATAATTGTAAGGCACCCAATCTCGATTTTTCCGTAAAAGTGCCCTAGAACACTCTTTTAGGTCAACTTTCTGAATAAGCGCCCCTTTCCCACACAAGCAAGTATTATGAGTGGCGCCCTAGACATCATACACATCCACAGAGAGCTAATTAAATCAGTTCTCTTCAATTACTAGTTCATCAACTATAAGTTTCAACTGTTTTCAATAAATAGTAAATTAACTCACAGTTGGTGCTCCATAAGCGCTGGATAATGGTATCTCTCGCAGGCGCATGATGACGGCATTTTTAATGGGTGAAGTAGGTCGTTTGCGGTTCTGAAATGAATGACACAGCGATGAGTGAGCTGCACAATGCTCTCCTGGAATACATAAGAAAGCGCACTATGAGAGTAAGAGGATATTTGTGCAAATAAGCAGAGGGTCAGGTGCTCCATTACACAGAGGGGATTTAAACCACCTACCACAATCTCACAAACTGGGCTAGACAATTTGCACGACGTTCTCCTTAGTTAAGGTGTGCCCCACGTCTGGGATGCTCTCAAATGCCTAGGTTTGACATGAGCAAATAGTATTTTATTTGAATCCTAAGAAATCAGCCCATCTGGAATCTTCGTCTATCTGGGGCCCAAGTATCGCAGATTCACTACCTTTTTTCAAGCCCAGCCTTAGCCCAAGCCTAAGTCAAGTGTCGGAGATTCACTAAATTTTTTTGAGCGTATTCATTGTAGTGGTCTATACTTTAATGAACAGTTCGATTGGGACACTGGGACGCTGCGGGACAGCAGGACAGTGGGACACTGCGGACACTGCGGAACAGCGGGACAGTGGCAGACACTGGGACAGAGGGACAGTGGGACACTGCGGGACAGCGGGACACTCGGACATTAGGATAGTGTCCGGCAAGTCTTAAAACTGAGGGAGATGACGGAAAACCGGAAGGGGGATTCGCTCCCATAGCTCCGCCCATGACTGGGCCGACACTGGGACACTGATTATAACGTAAAAGGGTGATATACCCACAGCTACGTACTGTGTGCACTTAAATGCCCCAGATTTCCCTGAAAATGACAACAATCGAGGCCAATATCACCGAGCGCCAGCAATTTCCAAAAGAAAAAACTCGCGCTCTCGTCACTTGAACGCGAGATCCGGTGACGCACAAAATGTATCAGACGATGCGCGCGATTTTTGAAATCGCTGACTCCATTGACGATCGGCTGACGGCAATCGTCTATGGTATTAAACTACTAATTTACGATCAATTTATTGTATTTCTGATAAAAATTTTAATAAATGAGGATGTTTTGTGCATTCTTCGCCCATTATAAGCAAGCATCTCCATTAACAACGCTAAAGTCGCAGATGCAGCGATGATGCATAACATAAACCGTTAATTCCGGCTCTTACGGTTAATGGTTCTGTCTTGATCGATAATGCTGATAAATCTGAGGCCTTCAGTTCATTCTTCGCATCTAATTTCACATGTGACGATGGTCTTCCTCCCGTCCCTCTAACATATTCTAATAATCGTCAACTTTCTTATTGTTCCTTTGATGCTATGACTGTTTTTATTGCTTTGTGCGAATTACCGCGCCAGATTTCTTGTGGCCCAGATAACATTCCTCCTCTTGTCCTTCAGGAGCTTGCGCGTGAAATTTGTCTGCCGCTTTCGCTTATTTTTACAAAGAGTTTTTCTACTGGAATTATCCCTCCTGTGTGGAAGCAGGCTATTGTAACTCCTCTGTCTAAAAAATCTCCGAAGTCACTGGTAAACAATTATAGACCGATAAGCTTGACATCAGCTGTCTGTAAAGTATTTGAACGTATTTTAAGCAAGAAAATAATTATTCGTTTAAAATCATGCGGTATTCTCTCGAGGGTACAGCGTGGTTTTTTACCTGGCCGCTCTACGGTTACTCAATTAATTCTGGCAGTGAATGATTGGACCAAATCACTTGATGATGGGGATTTCGCAGACGTTGCCTATCTGGACTTTGCCCGTGCTTTCGATAGTGTATCACATCAGGGGCCTATTTCACTAAAGCTCAGCGCTGAGATCTCAATCCCCGACCTCATCCCAGATCTCAGCAAAGTCAGTTTCACAAAGGTTTCCTGAGATCGGATCGTTTTCCTTATCGCTGAGAAAAAATCTCAGCAATGTTGCGCGGTTTTGTGCACGCAAAATGTAGCCTAAAATTTACGCACGGCACGAATCGATAACATGTGAGTTATTATTTGTTCGTTAATAATGCGTACTTTTTTAAAAACAATAGTCAGTATGGTGGCTCATAGTGTAATGGTTATTGTTTTGCGCACCAGACTTTACGGTCGAGGGTTCTGTTCCGTACCCTCGTATTGTACCTCTGCTATTCAAACTTGTTTTTTTGCAAAAAAAGAAGCTAAAACGTGCTAAAAAATTGTCGACGGCTAAAAACTGAGGCGGAAAAGCGCGAATCGCTGAAGCTAACTAGTATCAGCTATCAATTCTTCTGAACAGCTGACATTCCGCAAGGCTGACCTAGGACGATTCTGAGCCTAGTCGAATCGTTCTCTAAGGACCGATTTGCAAAAGACTCGGGCGTCGTTGACTGATCCTGGTCACCAAACTGAAGCAGACTAAAAGCGCAAATGCATTCGTAGAAAGTCGCTTGATTGCGTTTGATCGCAGAAGCAATGACTGGTCCGATTCGCAGTAGTAAGTCGTCGAATTAACCACAATTAAGCCGAAATTGCTCATCGAAATTCTTCAGTTTCGCTGAAGGCGGAAGTTGCGGATACTTGAAAACTGTCTTACGTCTTCCTCGGAGTCAATGCATAGAACATTACTCATTACTCAATCTTCTTCTATAGCGAAACACACTCACTCTACACGTAGGTCGGGGTACGTGTATAACTTTTCTCAGCTATGAGATTTTATACCTCAGCAATCCTATTTCACGATCTTAGTGAAACTAACACTTTTCTTAAGTGTGCTGCGCGCTGAGATCAGCTGCTGAGATGAGATCTGAGATCTGTTTCTTTGTGAAACTGAAAATTCTCATATCTCAGCCGGCTGAGCTCAGATCTCAGCGCTGAGCTTTAGTGAAATAGGCCCCAGAAGCTCCTTATTATTCTTGATAATATAGGGCTTCGTGGTAACCTATTAACTTGGATTAGAAATTATTTAACGGGAAGGACTCAACGTGTTAAAGTTCATGATGCCATTTCATCTTCAGTACCCGTTCTTTCCTCCACTCCCCAAGGCACTGTTCTAGGTCCTCTCTTGTTTCTTATCTATATTAATGATTTACCAAATATTATCTCTAATAGCTCTCTCTATCTTTTATGCGGATGATTGCAAAATTCACTTTGCATTTAAAAAAGGAGATTATAATACGGCGCTGCAAGACGACTTGCAGGCAATCTTTATTTGGGCTAGTCGTATGCAGCTTACTTTAACGATTGAAAAATGTTCGATTTTACATCTTGGACTCGGTAAACAGCGTAAAAATCAAGCTTACGCTTTAGGTACAAGTGACCTAAGATCGGTTGATGAATCTCGTGATCTCGGTGTCCTAGTTTCCAAGAATCTGTCCTGGTCGGCCCGGCCCACTGCAGGCAAATTACACGTAAGGCTGGCTTCAGATTGAACAGTTTAAAACGAGCATTTCAAACGAAATCCACTAGTTTTCAACTTCAATTATATAAAACCTTTGTTAGGTCCAAGTTGAACTACGCTGCCTCGGTCTGGTCTCCAAGTAATATCAAAGACATTATGCGACCAGTGTTGTGCCGGCTCCGATTTTTGGGCCTCGCTCGCTCCGGGCGGCTCCGGGCCAGTAGTGGCTCCGCTCCGGCTCCGGCTCCAGGCCGGAGCCAT
>JAQGAX010001239.1:0-11820 GCA_034698105.1 Plectus exinocaudatus | reverse complement strand
GGAGTCTGGGGGGGGGGGTACGTACCCCCCAAGGGGTCGATACGCGACGAAAAGTCTGAGCGGTCCGCGTATTGTCTTTTATTGACGTAGTAAATCAAAAATCCTGCGACGTATGTATGCGGTTCTTAACGCGATAAAGTCAAAAAATCTTGCATTTACTGTAGTTTTGCGCGAATTCCGCGTACAATTTTCGAGTTTCGAGCGCGTGCTGCATGCTTTTCTCGTTCACTCTATCTGTATACGAGCGCTCGCGTGCTATCGACGGCTCTAGTTCTTTGCTCTATACTAGTAGGGACAATGGAAGACGCATTTTTGAACGAATCTATGAGTCCCCGGACAGCTGTGCATTCACACAATCAGTAGTGAGCTGCTGGAAATGAACACAATGGTGATGTTGACGCTGACATTTAACGAAGTGACCATTACCACCCACGGCCGCTCAGCCTAAGGGACGCAGCGAAATTTCGGGTGTAAAAAAATACTGAAAACCTAGCGCGCAAAAGTTAAAAAGTCCAACATAGAAAATATAGTACGTAAACAGTTCTGTGTTATTATCTAGGTTGGATTTGAACTCATTCGGGAAAAGAAAAAGCAAAAATGTAAAAAAAAATGGCTTCCATAGTAAACTGGCGGAGAGTTTCCTTGGGCGCTCAGATGGCGTAAGAGCAAAGCAAATATACAGAAATATAGCCCGTATAAGGCTCTGTGTCGTAACGCTGGATGATTTTGAATTCGTTCAGGAAATAAAAAAGTTGCCATAGAAAAGACCCTCATTGGCTGAGTCATCAAACTTTTCCCGTGTGTCAGTACTTAGTTGAGCGGCCATGCACCCCATTGCTTGTTCAGACGCGAGGTGCAAACAACTCGATTCTCATCGGTATCAATCTCTTTCCGCAGTTGAGACTGACCATCGCTGACACGGTCATGTTGAAGCCAGTGGCATTTGACATGGAGCAGCCGTGGGTGCCCCCTGAGGTGCCTGTCACACACGTGCAAGCGTGGGTAGTCTATCTCGACCGTTCATGCTACATATCGCCGGGTCAAGAGATGATAGTCCAGGCAAAACTGAATTCGAGTTGGTCAGGTCTCGACAGCGCAGTGTTCGATCCGCTCAAAATTATCTGCGACCAGAAAAACATAACTGGCGCTGGAAAACCAGTGCAACTGAATATGGCAGTAATCGACCCGCTTAGTCGCACACTATTGTTCATCGTTCACAATGTGAGTGACTAAGGCGTTTGGTTGAATAAGGGTATGGAGCTTGGTTCAGTGTCTAGCTGCGATATTGTTCCATTGGCAGAAGTTGATGCTGCTCTAGCCCCCAGGTGGAAGGGAAAGATGACGCCTCTCAGCCACAGGGTGGTGACCAGTTGTGCGGTGCAGGAGTCATTGACGACCCAAACGAACGCAAAGAGACACTATTGTCGAAGATTGATTGGTCTCACACGTCGCTTCAGGCGCTGGAATTAGATCAGTTGAAGACGTTCATTGCTGATTGGCATTCGTCATTGTTTCCTCTGTCTACCATTGAACTCGGTCAAACAGCCATAGTCAAGCACACAAATCGGTTCAAATCCGCCCATCAAGCAACCCCCTCGTCCGCTACCATTCGCAATGCGCAAAGTAGTGGCTGACATGGTGCAGGACTATTTGAACCGTGGTGTTGTCCACCCATCAAAGAGCCTGTTCAGCAGTCCGATTGTGCTAGTCCGCAAAAAGGACAGAAAGCTCCGGTTCTGCGTCGACTATTGTCACCTCAATTCGATCATGACAAAAGATGCTCATGCATTGCCCCAGATCGAGAGCATCTTTCAGAGTCTGCATGGCATCAAATATGCCACTTGCCTTGACTTCGCCTCTGGCTACTGGCAGATAGCTATGTCTGAAGACGCGATCGAAAAGACGGCGTTTGCCACGCATGTTGGTCACTTCAAATTTCTTGTCATAGTCGTCTCAGTCGTCTGCACAGTCGTCTGCAGCCGCATCCACTCAGCCCGCCAATATTGAGGAAATTTCTGGGTCAGTGTCTTGAGGTAGCTAGAGCTCGATTATTCTTTCCAGCGTGAATAGAAGTAAAAAGCACCGCTCTAGTTTACTTGGGTGATGAACAGATAACTTTGATCAACAAGCACGGGCCGCGGTGTTTGGACAAGTCAGTCAACGCGTTCCCGGACATCATGATCGAAGCATTCAAGCGACTCCTCAGTCAGATCTACTTCACTTCGACGGTCGCGGTAGTAGTGGTTTCCGTCAGACTCATTGAGTTGATTCAGCAACCCCAGGAACTAATTCACGCGTGTAAGATGTTGTTCGACAAGTTCGATCACTGGCCGTACATTCGCTTTGTATTCGTGCCTCCACTCACTACTCGCGTCAGTTTCAAGTGCGCGTGTACCTTTCGGAAAATTGCATGCGCAGTCAGAAATCCATTGCCCATACTGTAAAACACAGCTGCTATTGTACTTGCGCACTCGTTAGTGTCTATGCGTATAGCAAAAACAGATTGCGCCGATGCGCGAAAACAGAGCTGACGAGCATCTGTTATTCAAGCTGGACAAGCGTTGCATATATGAAAATCAAATCTGTTTTTCATTGTTGCATAAAAGAGTGAAAACAGATGTGCCTTTTGTTTTTGACTGTTGCATACACTGCATGCGCATAGCAAAAACAAATCTCAGTGACACCGTAGTATCCTGTAAATATTCTGCTTGTCAGTGGGGGAGAGGGGCCACCCAATCCTGTCCAGGATATACCCTTAAATTCTTTTTCCTTTGGAACCCTGGGACTGGAAATTGGCAGCTGCTTCTGGGGGAGGAAGTGGTAGGGGGTCAGAGGCCCGAAGCTGAACTTGACATAGGGCCCCCAAAAGCAAAAAAAAATTTCGCCCCATTTCAGTGACCTTTTTTTAGGTTTCTAAATTCGGGGGCCCGAAGCTTTAGCTTCACCTATAATCCGGCACTGCCCCCTGGCCTCGGACACCCGTTACAGGTATGCCCCTAATTCCTCTCATCATTGAGTGCACGCGGTTACCATTCTGACCGCTGTTAAAATATAGACAGATTAATGATTGTGAGAAACTTTTCCAAATCTGCCGTAGATTTTTACAGCGAAATTGAAGAAAAAGACAAACAAACTACAAGGCTACAGGAGCCTTTCAGTAACTAAAAATACCAAAAACAGCGGAGTACAAAAATGACAGAATACAACTTGGGATACGATAGCTTGACGCCTTGGTATGATAACTTTTCACACTTGACACATTGCGAACAAACTAGCAAGAACACGAGTGCTACACATGGGAAACTAAGAAACTACAAAAAGCTTTCAGTAACTAAAAATTAAACCATGGGTACCAACTTTTCGAACATTGCAACGAATCACAAGAGAAACAAGAGATTTTCTACAACGACAAGAGGTACTAAAAATTAGACCGTGTAAAAACAAACTCTTATACAAAATTGAGAACTTTTCGAACATTTTTCGAACACTTTTCGAACAAGGCAAGAGAAGAGAAACAGGGGAAAGGGAGGGAAGAGGAAAAAGTAGACTACGAGAGGCTTTCCAGTAACTAAATATTAGACCATGCTTACCAACAAAAAGATTGCTTTCGAACATTGTAAACATACGAGTTGAACCGCAAGAGATCAAAAAGATCGTATACAAAATTGGAATCAACTTTTCGAACACTGAGAACTACAGAGAAACAAAATGGCGACAGTGAAACAAGAAACAGCTGTGTTACTGAAAAACTACAAGCCCGGAATATCGTCGAAATTAAGTCGACTCTTGACGAATCCCGTAAGATTGGTGAGACTCCAAGCGCACCTACTGAGCGGGCACCGTTCGTCGATTGCGAGCGAAGTCAAGACACAAGTGTAGCAGCCGACAAGCTGACCGCACACAGTACAGATAGTGGGCTCCCGGCTCACTTGAGTGCAGATCGTGCACAACAGCGTCTCGCGCAAAGGCGAATGCACGGCCTCCAGAGCTTCGCAAACTGAAAATGCACATTTTCAGTAACGTTTGTGCCTTGGGACGTTCATAAAATACGTCATGCTCGCTTTATGTGACCTGCGACGAAGGGAGCGGGGGGAGGGAATGATGACGCGACAGAACTGTGAAATAATGATCTGCTAATCACTTCAGTCATCGTCAGATCAGTAAGTTGCAAACGATTTGCGAGCAAATTGCAGCTTCTACTGTCCGTGACCTGGGTGTGGGGGTATGTAACCGTCTAGGGCGCCCATTTCTGCCCCCAGATCGCCGACCTTTATCTCCCAGTGCTTAAGCACAATAATCTGCGGGTGGGGGGTGACAAAAACAGTGTGCCGTGACGTAATTACGAACGGTCTCTTTAGTACACGCGCTCACTCATGTTTCCAATAATTGTTCACAAAACAACTAACTAGACATGATGTTTTTAAGTTCTAAACTTTATTTTCATAATTAAATGCGTCGGGTAACATACCGATTTGCTCGTTTTGTGGCGTCTTCCTCTCTTTCGCCAGGCATCGGCTGACGATTTTCGCAATCTTCGCCGCCGGTTGGTAGTCATCTGAGTCGTCTGAGTCGCCAGAGTCGTCCTTCGCGGGCTTTACAGCGTAGTAGCGAACAGCGTTGCCCGACTGCCCCTTGTTGAAGTACCAGTACTCAGGCACTGCAAATGCAGAAAAATCATAATGAGCAAACAGTGGCGTTTCAACCCCGCCCATTAAAGAAATGTGATTGCGACAAAATCATAATACATACTTCTCGTACACTCGTCATCGCTTATCGGCACTCCTGATTTATCGGCAATAACGTAACTGGCGAAGCCATCCTTCGAATCCAGTTTGGCGTTTATAGCTGTGACGTTGCAGTCGCCTTCCGTGATCGCAAGGTGAACCATTGCCTTTCCCGGTTTCAGACTGCCTCGTTTACCCTTTTCGCATTTGGTAATTTTCAGCACCTTGGTGGTTGGCTGAAGCGGTACTTGCTGCTGCCTGCGACGCTGAGCGCTTTGCACACCGGGGGGCGGAACGCCCACCTGACGTGCGCCTGGCACAACACCGAAAGGGGGTGCAACAGGCGGTCCTCTAAAAGTTATCTGTGTCATTGTTTCATGCAAGTGTCTGCCACGTCTGCAACAAGCCACCATTTTCCAAAAAAGGGAGCCAAAAGCTTCGCAATACCTGCGGGCATTTTACTTTTACATCAGTCCGTCCTACACTCTATGTACTAGTGATGGACCGGATCATAGGGGTCATACATAAATTACGTAACTGGGAGGAAGGGGGGTCACGGTGACGCTGTTACACCCGAGCGTTAAGCTATGACGTCATTGTTATACATAGAGGGGTGTCATTTTGGCCAAGTACAAAAAATTGTGTTACGTAATTATTATATATCCATCCGGGGCTATATAATAATTACGTAACACGATTTTTATATCATCCAGGGTTTCAGTATTGGATCCGGTCCCAAATTTTGCGAGGGGATGAGAGCGGGGGCCCGAAAACGGGCCCTGGTGTGTCGCTACTATGTACAACGCTCCCTTAGTTTGCATTTTTTCCACAAAGCAAAATTAGAAACTACCGTAAATGACCGAATTGAGCCCCGAGGGCTTTAATATGTCGAACAGTTGTAAAAGTGAAATAAAAATATTTCGATGGCATCTGTGCTATGGAATCTTTGACTTTGACAGGGTAAAGGTTCGACAAAATATAAAAACATAGTCAATGCACTTGATTTGTACTATAGCAAAGCTAATGTGGACCACCCAGTGACCGCTAAATTCCGGTAGTGTCATTCAAAGGGGGCTCTATCCGGTCATTTATGGTAATAATTGATTAAATGCATACCGCGATGGCGTGATGTGCGACTGCGTGCTGGTCGACGGTTGCTGAATGACCTCGCCGAAAACAGTGAAAGGACCGTCCATAACGTTGACTTCGCTGAACGCCTCCCTGTTGTCGCTCTGCATGCAGGTCAGGTTCTGAGAGTCGACGAGCCAGACGCTCTCCGGGATGAGGCGAAAGAGACGAGAGACGTTCGCGGGGTTCAAACAACGGAGAGGGAGCCGACGTTCTTCGCCATTGTGAAGCAGGACAACAACAACAACAGGGGGAGGAGTATCCATCCGGAGTATCAGAGGGAATACTTGCCGATGAGCGAAAAAATTGCAGAATGGCAGAGAACAAAAAGCACTCCACTTTTATATCAATAGTGAACAGAGAAGCCTTTGTACTTTCCCTCCATTTGCTAGGGCTTCTATTCTAATTATCTAATATCAAAGAACTGCTGTGCTCCATAATTAGAACATTGACCAATGCTAGCTAACGCATCAATCACTCAATCTCGATGGTAACTCAAATGAGCCACCGCATCAGTAACCTTAATATGATCTTAATTGCTTAATCACTGATAAGTCAACCCTTCAAAGGGCGGTTGTCAATCGATTTCAATTGATTCAGTAATCAGTTGATTGTCAATCGCTTGTCTCCCTTACAGTAATTCTACAGTATCATCTGACCAACCGATTTACCTTCTTTTACACATTCGCTGAAGATGCCCGCGCTGAAGTGGCTCGATCCCGACTGGGTTCGGCAATTGTTTGAAACGAAAACGTGTCGTACCATTGAGGATGCTCGTGCGTTCATCTGCGAAGCGTATCCAGAACAGAAGGAATTCACTTATCGCACGCTCTCTACCTTCATGAAAGAGAATGATATCCAAGTGCAGCATCGGCTGACGCAGGAAGAATTGGAAAATGAAGTGCGTACAGCAACGATTGAAGTTGGCGGGTCGCTGGGACGAAAAACCATGCAAGGTTACTTGCGTTCCAAGGGTGTCACGGCAAAGCAGAGTCGAATTTCGGCCGCTCAGGTTGACGTGTCACGACATAGTTTTTTCTAAAAAATATTCTAAAATTTTCAGACATCCGTAGCTGCAACGTACATGGAGAACCGCAGGCGTGATACGCAGAACCAGCTCAATCCTCAGGTGTACTTTGCCCCTCACTTCGGCTTCAATTTACACCTGGACCAAAACGAAAAGTGCGTAGACTATGGAGTCGTTTTTGTGATCGCGGTCGATGGCAAATCGTCATTCATCACCCAAGGAGCCGTAATGGCCAGGAAAAACAATCTGGTTATTTACGAGCACGTTTATGCGGCGTCCGTGAGCCACTTTGGCTTATGGGACAAAATAATTGCCGATTGCGGACGGGAATTTTTCCTCTGCGAGTTCGTGCAGGACTACCTCAAGGGCTTCAGAGTCAAGACAGACGGCAGTATTTCTCAGCGGCGGCCATTCGAGCAATTGACATCGGTCAAAGTAATTTTTTTGTTCTTTGTATATGGGCCTGCTGGAAGTAAGGGTGGACAGTAGCCGGAATGGAAGGTGGTAGGAGACAGTGTCACCCAGACCAGGACAGTGGGGGGGGGGGTTGCGCAACCCCCCCTGCCAGACCTTGGCAAGCGTCACCCTCCGCTCTGTACCCATGGCAGAGTGGGAAATAAGGACCGCACCTCAATACATCTCGCTCACCTTGCGTATGTGACTGAATTTCAGAATAACAGAGTCGAGAGGCTTTGGCAAGAGGTGAATAAGGGAGTTGGCATGCCACTTAAATACGCCTTCCGCGACTTGGAGAACAACAGCAACACATGGAGTCGCCAAGACCCGACTCACTTATTCGCGACCAGTTTTGTGGGGTGCAGCGTGGCTAAAGTTCTCCTCCAGCGTTGCATTGACGGCTGGAATAGCCATTCAATTGCCGGTATGTATTTCAAAACTAAGTTTAGGCGCTAAGAAGAGAACCCTAACTTTCAAACCATTAAAAAAGTTGCCGCATTTCTTTTAACTGAAACTAACTGTCGCTGTGAAACCACCAATCTGTCTTCCAATTAACGCCCGCGATTATTAGAACCACAGCAATATTATTTCAACCATGTCAAAGGGGCGATTATTAGAAGAAATATAGTACTTCGCAACTTTATTTTGCCTCAATATTCAATGATTTTTTCTATAATGCGAAATTTTCTGTATTTCAGGCAAGGGCATTCCATCGCAGTATGTCGCCAGCAGAGGGAACTATCAGTTGGCGGCCGGCGTCCTTCCTTCAACTGAAGACGCCGTCGCTCTATACCGAGACGCCAACGGGCAGTTGACGGAAGAATGGCTGTTCGGCGTTGATCCGCTCGACGGTCAACTGGAAAAGCAGCGGCAGCGCGAAGAAACCTTTTCGAACGAGCTCGGTGTTTCCGTTGGTGGCATCGAGGAGTTGGCTAACCACACGGTCAACCACAATTACCAACCGATTCAAAATGCAGTCGTTCGGTTCATTGAAATTGGAATATTACTGTCGACCTCTTAAAATCGTGATCCTACTTTAGGTACATTACGTAACGCGTTTGGGGGGTGGATATCTGTGGACAGGTATTTAAACGCGCCCCATAGGTTATTCAACAAGTTCCTATTCCCTCTCTCTGCAAACCAGGAAGTTTCAAATAAACATGGGGCCGTTATTGTAATAATCCCATAATTTCTGTCATGGGGCGCGTTTGGCAATTTGTCCGATATCTGTGAGGGTCTGTTACGCTAGCGTTTCACTTCCTCTCGGCACATTGCCCTAACTATGCTGAACTAACTATAGAGAGGCGAGGGAGTGGCGGCCAATGTATTACGCATAGTTACCCGAAGGGGGGAGGGGTATCCGTAAAATCGCGTTACGTAATGTAATAAATGGCTCCCACGTGCTCACTTTCATTATTGCGTTGCGTACGCTTACTTATACAAGTTTCTCATGATGCAATAAACTTTTCCGATTCACATTACAGATTTTCAGGGTGAATTACCCGCAGTGTCGCGCCTAATATTTTGCCTTGATCACAGATTTACTGAAGCAGAGCCTTTACTCACATGATATGAGCCATTACATCGCGCAGGAAGAGTAACAGGGGGTATAAGTCAAATAGGCTATTATATTGATGTCTATCGAACCCTTCCTGTACAGAAGCAAATTAATGTGAATGCATAACACGTCCCCACCCAGCTGACCATTCATTCATTGACTGGATTGAGTGTAATGTATCAACGGGCTATTATCCGTAGGGTTGGAGCATACATGTAACAGGTGTCGGAAGTGGGGTCCAGGTTTCTTTTTTGACAAGGGGGACCCTGCTCTCATTTTTTGCCTGTCCGGGTTAGGGGCATACATGAAAGTGGGGGAGGTCACCCCCCAAATCCGGCCTGCCCAAGAATGAGAGAAGAGTCCCCCTTCTCATTTTCGGCCGAAGGCCGAAAAAACCTTAACCCCTCCCCTACTTTCACCACCTGTTACATGTATGGTAAGGGAGGGGTTCATGTTTTTTCTATTGGGCCGGCCCGGGTTAGGGGGGAGTCCAAGGGACCGCCATTTACATGTCTACGTTGGAGGGAGAGCCGCCGCATGTAAAAATCTGTTATACATTATGTTAATCTGTTTTCGCTCTTTTATGCAACAATGAAAAACAGATTTGATTTTCATATATGCAACGCTTGTCCAGCTTGAATAACAGATGCTCGTCAGCTCTGTTTTCGCGCATCGGCGCAATCTGTTTTTGCTATACGCATAGACACTAACGAGTGCGCAAGTACAATAACAGCTTTGTTTTACAGTATGGGCAGTGGATTTCTGACTGCGCATGCAATTTTCCGAAAGGTACACGCGCACTACGGTGTCACTGAGATTTGTTTTTGCTATGCGCATGCAGTGTATGCAACAGTCAAAAACAAAAGGCACATCTGTTTTCGCTCTTTTATGCAACAATGAAAAACAGATTTGATTTTCATATATGCATTAAGCATATATTCATATATGCATGGTGACATTAAGCTGAATCCGGTCATCATCCACGAGCTTCAAATTGGCATTTGTGTCATCGATCGCCGTAATGATATATGGACCATAGTTCGGACGAGCCATTTTTCTGTCCTTAGTCAGGGTCTCGCGCGGAATGTATAAAAACACCCTCTCTCCGACTTGGTACTCTCGATTGCGACTCCGCTTATCGTAGTAGTACTTCTGTTTGATCTGAGCGCGTTGTATGAACTCGCATGCAGTATGCCACGACGAAGACATGTGTTCTTTGAGCTGATCAACGTAGTCCTCTGGCTCTATCTGATACTGCGGTCGGCAGTAATGCAGTTTGTGCGAAAGGTCGAGCAACGACAGCGATGGCCGCGTCTGCTGCTCAACGACGTCCTGCGACGCCTCTGCCACAGTGGCTATGGATGGTGGCTTAGGCTCAACTTCAAACGCAAGCATTTGACTGGGTGAATCTGCGTTCGAATTGATGCGTCCGGCCCAGTGCCAGATTGAAATGTCATACTCCTGCAATGCCATGCGCCAGCGGATCATGCGAGGTGCGGGGTCTTTTGCCATCAGGAGAGTTTGTAATGCGATATGATCTGTTATGACAAGGGTCCGATGGCAGCGCAGATAGGTATCGAAACACTTAATGTCAAAGATTACCACAGCTGCTTCCAGATCAGTTGCACGGTAATTCTGCTCGGTTGGCGAGCATCAAAGACATGTGTAAGCGATAGGGTGGATTCGACCATCGGCACCTTTCTGACTCAGGATAGCCGACAACCTGACCTTACTCGCGTCCGTGTACAGAGTGAAGGGATGAGTGCCGTCTTCGGCTGACTCAAAGTCAGGATAGGCCAAGACCGGCTCGGTACACAAGGCGGTGCGAACGGACTTGAAAGCGGTGTCACGCTCTGGCATCCACACGAATTCGTTGTCCTTTTTCAGCATATCGAACAAAGGCGCCGCCAGGCGGCTGAATTTGCAGATGAAACGCTGGTAATAGCACGCAAGGCCCAGAAAACAACGCAACCCAGAAACGTCTCGCGGTTTTGAGTAATTGAGTACCTTGACCACCTTGCTGGGATCGGGCATGATTCCCTGGTTGGTGATGACATGACCGAGGTATTCGGTGCGTTGCGATGCGAATTTGTACTTAGATGGCTGTAATTTCACACCAGCCTTTGCTAAGCACTCGAACACAGTCTGAAGATGTTCGAGATGCGCTTCGAATGAGGGCGACACAACCAAATTTGCGAGCGAATTAGCAAATGTTGCGGAAACAATTAATTGCAAATAAACGTCGTCAGATAAATGCGTCATCAGATAAACGCGTCATTGATTAATGCAGCTAGCATGCTAGCAGGAGCACCGAGCAGAAGCCAGTGCAAGGAGGCACTCATCCCAAATGAACTAATAAGGTTAAGGTTAAGAAAGAGCGGTGGGGACTGAGCTGTGAGGGGCATGGGTGAGAATAGGCTGAAGTGGGTATAGAAAATGTTCTTCGCTTCTCTCTGCCTTCCCATGTACCTCTAGCCACAGCCTCTCACTCTTACTCAACAATGCCCACTACTCTCAGGCCATCGACTGTGCACACTGTTTTGAAGCACCGGGGCAGGCCATCTAAAAACAGTTAACGTAACTTACGCGCCGCGCATAGGTGGAACCGCTCATAAGTTAAGCTTAGTCATTATTCGACTTGGCGCCCCTTTGCATTAACGGGGTGCCTATCGGGGCCCCTTTAGTAATGGCGGTGATCGAGCACCCCTCTGCTTCAGCACAGTTAGCACAACCGATGGCAAGGCCAAGGATGTAGTTCACACAGACCTGAGAAGTATGGGGTTATGTGTGAGGGTGCACAGCCTGCACCAATAGCTCCAAAAATATCTTTTGCATTTACTCCCCCAGCCGCCCGATGGTACTCACCCTTTAGGTGCACATGCATAACCCCGCAATATGCTATTTCTATGTTTACGCACTTGAGGATA
>JAQGAX010001238.1:0-11829 GCA_034698105.1 Plectus exinocaudatus | reverse complement strand
AGATTCAGCCAAATCGGGGACTTCGACTTTTTCAAAGTGTCCCGTCATCCTCCATCCTTACGTGCAACGCCTCTTAAGGACTTCGATTTTGTCGATTTTTTACAAATTCTGTTGTTTGAGTGTCGGTTCAAGAATAAGGGATGCGCCTTTATTAGAGACATTGTTTATACATATTAGAATAAATTACGGAGCATTTACCTGAAAATGTGCGATAAAGCTCCGGGATCCTTTCTCGTCTTATTACTCTACCGTCGATGCGCCTAAATCGGGCTAGCGCCTAATTCGGGTCACTTCGGTTTAAACTCTTGCAGTTTTCTTGATAATCAAAGTTACGAGCTGATTCTTTTTTGTTAGAAAGAGGGCGCAATGATCTTTCGTTTGGTACCGAAAAATTACGGTTAATTGCATTACCTTGAAAATTCTGGCGGGGTATTTAAACACACCCGAATTTTCTCGTACAATTTTCCAAGGGGCACCGTTATAAAATTGAACTAGCTACCAATTTTTTAAAAAGTACTTTCAGTCCAATTATTGTATATGGATGAAGAGTATTTGGGATCTACTATCATTTTGAGCTACTAAGCGTTTTGACTGGTTTCGTCAATTTTTGGTGGATCACTCAAAACTTCGAAGTGACCCGAATTAGGCGCACCCGATTCGTGACTATTCGCATAGTGACGATACTCCAAAGTATGCTATTCACCCTAGACGCAACCGTTTTCTATGAAATTTTAACCAGAGCTTTGCCATATTGTTGGTAACAATAATCTCCCTCGAAATATAGTCAAACTTCTTTCGTTTTCGAAAAATTTGCAAAACTTCTCAAAAGTGGCCCGAATTAGGCGCATCGACGGTACTTGTATTAGGCGCTTCAAAGGCCGTGACAATCGCATCCATTCCCTACGAATAAGCAACACGCTCACCGATACAGTACGCGCTATGCAACGATTTGCCATAATGTAAAGGTGATAAACAGTTACAGCTGAAGTATATTGCCCAGATGCACGCATTACATTCTGATTGCGGGTCCCTTTTCGATTCCGTTTCTCACGATTCGAAGCCGGAACCGTATCGGATACGTGTAACAAGATATTGAACCGATCAATGATAGCCAAGGGTTTTTGTCTGGAGTGTGATATGACGTCACTTTTTCGGAAAAAGTGCCATTCTATCCTGTGTAAATTTTATTCCATAAATTTTTTTTCTGACCTTCTGGGGGTGATTTCCATACAAACCCATTTTTCGATTCTGGTGATTTGGGTGCCTGGGGGGGTATCACCCCCCATACTCCCTCATGGCATTGTCTGGAACCGACACCGCAACAGATATATCTTCACTTTCGCTCTCTCTCGTTCCTTACAAAATTCTGCCTTCGGATCGATAGTAGTGTTAATTATGGCGTCAGTAATTAATGACACGTCAGTAATTACTAATTATGATCTGACGATATAGTCAGGTCATTAAATAATTTTGAGATTTTAGAATGTCATAGTCATGTCATTAATTAATTTCTGAACCGAAGTCAGGTCATAGTCAGGTCAGAAATTAATTTTCGAGTCATAATTAACAGTGATCGATAGAGACACAAGCGCGACCAGTTCTTAGGGAATGGATGCGCTTGCCACGATCGTTGACGCGCCTAATAGAATCCGTTTTTGTGATATGCGTGTTTGTAGATGACAGTAGCGCTCCAGAAGCTCATTCCCTTTTTGAAAGAGTTTCATCCTACGGCAGCTCATGCTTTCACGGGCGGAGCAGGCGTATCTCAAGAAAATAATGCTGAGCCTACAGTAAATGATGTTGCTAATGAAAAGCGTACTCCTCCCACTGATAATACTGAGGGAAGAGCCAAGTGGGAGGAGAGAATAAAAAATTGGAAGGAAAAGGTCAAATCGTGGATATCAAATGAGCCCTGTCCCCTATGCACCTGTTGGAAAGGAGCTCTATGGATTATTCCAACAGTGTCCTTAGCGCTCCTTGGTTCCATTGGCTTAGCCGTTTGGTTAACCATCGAAGCCGTTAGAAACGACTCCGCCATTTTGGACTGGCTGGCGCTGGTCTGGAATTCGCTGCTTGTATTCACAGTTATTACCACCGTATTGCTTTCCGTTGCGTTGGCCGTTCGGGACGACTGCATCGTCACGATTTTCACGCACTTTTTCGGCATTTGCATCGCCGCAGTCGTCGCTCTAACTCTATTTCTTTTCTTTCAAGTCTGGCTGATGTTTTGGTTCAACATGTTCGGAGAGTTCACCGTTCTGTCAGTGCTTGCCCGATATGTTCTTTTGTTTGCGGTAGACATCATCATCGGCTTCGGTGTGGTCAGCTTCTTAGCCTTTGTTGTTTCTGCTTTTAAATTGCTTAGAAGAATAGCCCGCGGTGATTTTAACTCTCATACAGGGTGTATCATTTAAAATTACTTTTTTAAATGGATATGTCAGCTTATTAACAGCGCACAGAATGAACTATAGCTCATTTGATAGGTGATGTTTTAAGAAATTATTTAAGCTATAGATGACGTTCATACGATTAGTGCATCAAAAGTTATGGTCTGTATCCTAAAATGTCCTGTTTTGGGTGTATTTTAAATCTGCATAGGGACTGTAAACAAATTACGTAACGCGATTTTTCGCACTTTTTTGACACCTCTCCCCGCGTAACGCTTTCGTAACGGAGCGCCATACTTAACGCATGGCAAACAGCAAAAGCGGGCGAGAGGTTACGTAACGCATGTCAATCCTCATTCGACCGCGCCAACCGGCGAGCGAGTGAGTGACAAGTGACCAGCAGCTCCACAGGTCAGAATCAATCAATAAGTTATCTCACCGACGTCATTCTACAGTATCCAGCGTTACATAACGCAGGGGTCGACACCCCCCCCCCTGCGTAACGCTCGCGTAACAGGGTGTCCGCGACCCCCCTGTTCCCAAAGTGTTACGTAATTTGTGTATGGCTCCATACCATCGTCACCTGCCACCATTTCTCTACCAATCTGCTACCATCATGATTTTCTGCGTACCGTATTTTAAGAAATAATAGCCCTGGATCATTATTATTTCAACCTTCGTCCAGGGTGCCTTGGGCACTTGCCAAACACTGAAAACATAAGGGGGGACCACAGTGTTTTGGCCTGACCCCTGGGCCATTATTTCTTAAAATACGGTAAGCCATTTTTCTAGCTATTGAAGGGTTTGGTAGATCATTATGTAGGGCACTGTTCTTCAAAGTTTCAAGCAATTCGGTGCTAGTGTTTTAAGTAACCACATGATTCTCTGCATAACCGTAAAAATTGGCGAAAGCTGGGCATATAAACTGCGAAAATGCGAACATTTCAGAAAATCGTGGGGTTAAAGAAAACACTAGCACCAACTCGCACCATGCCGCACCGCTTTCTAAAACCTGAGTATAAACCCAGCTTTACAATTATACAATATTACAATATTCAGTTACAAACACAGTTTACGATTCGGATGAATGCGTTAATAAAACGTTAAAGGTCAATCGACGTCGAATCGTACCGCATTTGTTTGAAAAACAACCGTCTATCAATAAATACACTTCTGAAGGCCACCACAGCAGTGGTCAAGAATGAACACGCTTCACATTAATAAATATTTGCCTTAGTTTTAAGCATTACTTTTCGTACTCATACAAAGCTGTAGCAGCAAACAAAGAGGGTGGTTACTCTTTACGAAGTGCACGGTGGTCTTGGAAGTCGATTTTTGACGTGAGCCGCTCGAGAAATATTTTCTTTAGCTTTGGCTGTGTAACAGGCACAAAAATCGAGCTGCACATAATCCGGTTTTGTCCAATTCAATATCAGATCATGGATCTCTGTTTACAAAGCATTGTTTGCCGTGTCGGCATTGCGAAGAATGAATTTCAATAATAGGCATACCTTTCTCGACCAACACAGCTGGTTCCATCAAGCAGCAGTGTATTTAGTTCGATTCGTTACCCACTGAAAGCCATGACGAAGCAATTTGGGGAGTGCATTGAATTTGCAAAGCATAGTAGGCGCAGATTCTTTTGGAAGCCCAGCTGGTTAAACATTCGCTCATTTTATAAAGCAGAAGTTAAATCGATTTCATCCTTATTTCGATCTATAGCACGGAACAGAATAGACGCCTGTCGCCTGTCGCTTGTCGCTTGTCAGGCGTGAGCGCGAACAGAATGAGCGCCTGTCGCCTGGAGCCGAAACTGCCGCCTACGCGCATGCAATAGGCGCCGTCGACAGCGAGCATTTCGTGACAGGCCTGTCGCCTATTTTTCAAGATTTCTTGAAGAAAGGCGCCTAAAAAGGCGTCATTGTGAACCCCATTTTTCAAAAACAGCCAGGCAACAGCGCATTATTGTGAATACGTGCAGGCGCCTGTCATTGTGAACCCTATTTCCGATAGCGCCTATGCGCGCCTGGACAGGCGACAAGCGACAGGCGTCTATTCTGTTCCGTGCTTATTAGCCGCGATTGAGCATGCGAATATCAACATTCGATATGTCCAATCCTCCGCTTTCGTTGATTGCCGTGTGTTGTTGTTTATGGCGTAAGTTATTCGAAAAAATATTTCACCCTGTAAACCTCAATACTTATTTGGTTGCAACTGGTGGAAATTTTTGCACCTCCGAGAAATTTTATGATATCGTTTCCGTCTGAGGGTTGCATCCAAACATATAATAGATGTCGAAACTGGGGGTGAGGTTTTTTTATGAAATTGGAACGGTTCAGATTTTTTTAATTATTTAAATTTTTTAAAACTAAATTGTTTAAGGGATTGAATTCCAGCAAATTATTAGCCTGTTTTTCAACTTTTCGGTTGATTTTTAGGGGTTTCCCGCTTTTTTTCTGGGGTTGTGGACTAACTCTCCCCCCCCCCCTTACACGTGTGGTTGCATCCCCCAAATTTCCTGTGCCCTGATGTTACGCATTTACAGATACAGTAACCGGTAATCGCGTTGAATTTTAGGAACGGTAACCGGAACAGCAGCGTGTCCCGCCGGTACTTTTTTGGGTGGAGCAGCCGTCGGTGGTCTTTGCCCGCCCGATACTACCACAGTCGGCAGTACTTGCTGTCTAAGTATACATTACTATTTTTACTTTATCGAGTTTGCTGAATCGTTTTTTGATGTTTTTCAACAAATTTTAACTTTATTTTACAGTACTTTATCGAATTCGATAACGATCTTTCTGGGCTCCTTTTGTTCGTCGAGTTTAACCTATAATAGTTACCGTATTTTCTCTAATAGTACGGCATGCCGTACTATTTTTCACCCTGCAATTTGAACCTGAAGATTCGAACTCTTTTGAATGTTTTTCCAGAAATTTTCCAAAAAATTGCAGAGCGAAAGGTGCAAAAATGTCCTCTAACGTGCATGCACACAAATAACGTACAATTTTTCGAGTATCGTGGCGCATTGGAGATGAAGGGTGCCGTACTATTAGAGAATGCCGTACTATTGGGGAGTGCCGTACTATTAGAGAACATACGGTATAGAGGAAACCGAGAGCTCAGCGTAGCTTTTGGCCAATGACCGATGGCTACTCTTCACAGTAGTCCGACGAAGGAAAGCATTTTGTTTGCATTTTAGTCAAAATGCCTCTAAAGGCTGGATTATACTTTCGCCGCTCGCCGCTGCGGCGTGCGGCGGCCCATGCAATTATCAAGAATACCTTCTAACTTTTGAACGCGTGCGGCAGGCATTTTTGGTAATTGTATGGGCAGCGGCGAGCGGTGAAAGTATAATCAGGCCTTAAATACCATGGATTTGCTAATTGGTTCCCGCTGACGTGTTTCTGTGGCACTCAAAAATTGTCAGAAATTCAAACTTTTGCTAGAATAACCTGTGCCCCCCTTCAGATTTCAGGGAAAAAGCTGAACCTCCCCATTCGACTTTCCTAACCTGTTACATTTGTGCCTGTTAGCGGGAATGATGGGCCACTAACTGAGTTCAAACATCTTGCCGAAATTTTTTAGAAGGCAAGCCAGTCGAATATTGTCAACAAAATTGGAACTACCACCAGCCAACGCAAAAGTGCTTTCGAGTACTTGGTGGTCAATTTCAAGAGCAAGCGAAAAATTGGCAGCACGCTCAAAGTCTCTGTAAAGCGTACTCTGGCGGCGAACTAGCCGCTGTTCATTCGGAAAATGAGATCACTTTTCTTGTCGGTAAACCAATCACGACTCCGATTTTTGTTCACGTATTGCTACTGTGACTGAAGCTCAATATTGAACGAATAATTTTTTGATTGGCGTAGGACTGTTTGATACTGCCGCCTAGAAGGAACTTTTGAATGTTACCAGTACAGTACTTATTATCTTGGTTACGTATTGCAATTACCATGATTCAGATAAAAATGAAATCATCAATGCAAAAAAATGTGATGTATTAAATTTTGATTTCCCAAATTAATAATTTTTTCTGATAATTTAGATTTAGCATTGATGCAAAGTGTCGTTAACAACGAGAACACTACCCAAAGACCGATGTGGATTGGACTGTATCGAACTACGTTTTCCGTTACCAACAATTACTGGATGTGGACGGACCAAACTCGTGGCAACTACCTGAGATGGTTTGCAAATTTTATTTCTAGAGGTAGACAGTGCAGCACTAGTCGACGTCCGGGGTACCACACATGTAAGTGACGGTCCTCTGGACCCCAACCTGAGAAAAAACCTGAACCCCCTGAAAATCGACCGAAAATTTGAAAAATTTGCATCAGGCAAAAATATTTAAATTTTTGAATTCTTGTCAACATTTTTTCTTGATTGTGTTAATTTTGACCATGATTATGCAAATTTTTCCTTACCTAACCTCCAACTGCCGACACCTGGTACATGTATGCTACAAGTACAGGTTCGTTTTCTGGGGTCCCAAAATGTTAAACCTCTGGACATGTATCAGACGGCGATATTGAGGGAGGTCGAGCAAAATACTTGCGTAATCAGAGTCAGAGAGTGAAATTATATACACCTGTAGCTAATATTTTTGAATTCATTAATTTTTCAATCATTTTTCCAGGTGGTTTGCTGGCTCGTATCCGGTCTTCGAGAGCACGACACATTTTTTCCCTAACACTCCAAATTGTGGATTTCTCTATACCTTCGATCATGCTGCAGGTTATATGGGAAGCGCCAGATGCGACACAAATTACGGCTGGGGATTGTACGCCTGTCAAATGGCGGCGAAGACACAAAACTAAAATGCAACACGAAGATACAACAGTAAGCTAGCCCTCTGAATTTTGTGGCACGCAGGTTTAGTGAGAGATTTACCAACCGAAATGAAATCTTTGATGCGTCTGTTCGTTTCCTCGCCGGCTGGTCTATCTGGAAGCTTATCGATAAAGAAGATAAATCAGGGTTTAACCAAGCAGCTCCTTAAGCAATGTTGCCATAGTTGAGCAATTCTTATGTAGTTTGTAATTATAGTAATTGCTGTCAGTAATTATTTCATTAGTTATTAGCTAAGTAATTTTGACAACTATAGTTTAGTTAGTACTAGTTTCATACTAATTACTAAATAAGTTGCTTAGTATTAGTAAATTTGGGCAATATTATTTAGTTCGTATATAATAAAGTAATTGTTGCCCAAATTTATTTAGTTTCGATAGTTTTACTAAATTAATCATTTTACTAAATAAAATTATCAGTAATAGTTCTATTTGCAATATTGCTAGTGAGCAATTCCAGGAATCTCTAGACTTTCTGACATTCTTTTGTTTTTCAGTGATCTGACTGCGATACTTTCCTTATTCACGTTCTCGAATATAGAAGTTGATTTTCATTTAAATAGCGAAGTAAATGGAAGCGCTTGGAGGAGGACAGAGACAGCCAGAGGGCAATAAAAAACGGAGGTTTACTTTTTATGAAGTGTCTCGGTCGTTTCGAACTCAGTTTTCGACGTCTGCGCTGGAGCCAATGATAACGTAATGGGCGCAAAATCGAGCCACGTGGCTTTTTCCAACTCGGCAACTGGTACCGTCTCTAATAGTACGGCACTCCCCAATAGTACGGCATTCTCTAATAGTACGGCACCCTTCATCTCCAATGCGCCACGATACTCGAAAAATTGTACGTTATTTGTGTGCATGCACGTTAGAGGACATTTTTGCACCTTTCGCTCTGCAATTTTTTGGAAAATTTCTGGAAAAACATTCAAAAGAGTTCGAATCTTCAGGTTCAAATTGCAGGGTGAAAAATAGTACGGCATGCCGTACTATTAGAGAAAATACGGTAAGTGAATCCAATTCTGACGTTTTATTTGCCATGTAGGCATTGCAAAGAATAAATTTCAGTAATATGCATTCATCTTCGACCTGCACACCTGCTTTATTAAAACTACATTGTCGTCAGCTCGATTCGCCGCCGGATGCCATTGACGCAAATAAATTGCAATAAGTGGCTTTCAATAGCAGGTACCAGTTGTTCGAGAAACGCGACTGGTTAAACATTCGCTCTTTTTATAATGGAAGAATTGGAAGCAATTTTTCATTCTCATGTTCAACTGCTGCTCGGTTTGAAGCGATTAAGCAAGTGAACGTCGAAATCTGCCATGTCCGTTGCTCCGCTCTCGTTGTCTTGTGCTGTCTTTGTTGGCGTAAGTTTTTGACGAAAAGAATATCTTTTATAAATATTCTGTTCAGTGTGCATGTTAGCAGATGTGCTGGTACCCCAAGGACCTCATATCTCTCGAATGATTGGATTCGGGGCATAAGGTATTTCGAATTACTTCCTAACGCCTGGGCTGTGGCGCATATAAAGCGATTCAATAACGTTCGCGAACCGATGAAAGCAGCGCATGAGGGACGGTCCAAAGAAATTCTGGGCCGGAGAAGGCATGGGGCTTCTCTCTAACTAGGGAGTTTAAAGGCGAAAAATGTTTTGGCGATTTTTTGTTTGAATTCGCATCGAAATTCCAACACAGAGATATCGTACCCTCACCCCCAGATGGTCCAAACCTCGGACAATGATTGCACCTCGACAGAAACCAATAACTTTATTACATTTCAGAAACGACAACTGGAACGACAGCGTGTTCTGCCGGCTCAGCTTTTGTTGGAGCAGCCGTCAGAGGCCTCTGTCCACCCGGAACTTTTCTAGCTGGCAACAGCTGCTGTCAACGTATGTTGAACTTCATTGCTGAGGTTACCCACACTGCTTTTGGTTTTACCTTACTTAAAGCACGTGCCGGTAAAAAATTCTAACTTTATTCCAAAGTACTCAAGCGAGTACGGTAATGATCGTTACTGCCCATTTTGTTCGTGTAAGTCTCAAAAGTTTCTCCCACATACGACGGAGCGTTTTTAAACCGCAAATAAGTTTTTTTTGCCAGTTTGCAAATACGTCCAGAAGTTGCACCCTCCTTCACGACGCCCTGACACGCCGCTCTTACGGTTATAGACACATAACCGGTAACTGCATTCCGTTTCAGAAACGGCAACTGGAGCGGCAGCGTGTTCTGCCGGCGCAGCTTTTGTTGGAGAAGCCGTCAGAGGCCTCTGTCCACCCGGAACTTTTCTAGCCGGCAACAGCTGCTGTCAATGTATGTTGAACTTCTTTGCCGAATTTATCAAGTTTTTTTGTGTTCTTACCTTACTTTCACAAGCATTGGCAAAAATTTTAAACTTTACTCTGTATTGTCAGTTTTGCAAACGATCAAGTGATTGCATTTCATCCACGTCGTAATCTGTCTCAGTTAAAGACATAGTTACCGATAACTACTACGAGAGACATTAATGAATGATGAATTAAGAGTATAATGATGATAAGTAAAATGATTTCTGCGACTGCATAATTGTGAGAAAAACGCTTTTCTGTCAACTCATCGCTGCTGCACAAAGTAAAATTAATTATGCATCAGACTGAACTTGAATTATGAAATTATGAAATCAGATCAGATTATGCATCAGATTGAACATTAGTAATTGAACTATAAACAACAGTTGAGTTTCATGCAGGAACTAACTCATTCATCGTGGGATTAAAATTTACTTCCTTGGTTGGACCATGAACAAATTTTGACATACCTCATTTATTCCAATACAGTATAAGCGTATGCGTCTCTATTTTTCGATTGAAAAAATCGTTAAGTATATGTATACAAGTCCGTTGGTTTTAGTTCGGCAGCATCACTGATAAGGTCAACCGCCAAAATTGATTATAGACAGCTTACATGTGTCACTTTAGTTTACAACTGCGTCTTTCGCGAGCTGCTGTGCAAAGCAGCAGAATTTGTGAGCACTAAAACGAAAAGTAAGCTCTCAATAAAATGAAACAGGCTTCGGCGGTTCATTTAGTATTGCTCGGTATTTTGCTATTATTTGTCGTCGCTACTGTTGTGCTAAGTGTAGTCATTCTGACGAAAACGAACGAGACATCTTCAACTGTTTGCGGTAAGAATGTAGAACAGTAGCGCTTTCCTTCAGCAGGTGGGATGGGGATGAGGAGTTGGGTCCGCTCTCCAACTTGGGAAGGAATTAACATGAAACAAGGTCTCCCATACCTTTTTGGTCTCGAGGACCAAAAATTTGAATCTTCATCAGATTTTTGAATTTGGTCATGCATCAACTCCAAACCCACCTCTATCCAATTAACATCCAAGGGGGTCATCAAAAATTTTCAAACGGGAACCTTAGCATACTCTCTCGCCATCATATATTGTACTTATTGGGGGAGGGGGTAGCGCAAAGAAGATAGATTTGAGCTTCGAGCTCCAGCCCCGTCCAGATTGATTTTGTGTCTCCTAGAAGACTTCGGCCACACATGCAGTCGCTTCTTGAAAAATCAGTGATACACATCCACGCCCATATCTACTTTTGCTTGTTTAGTCCAAACGACAACTATCTCAACCACAACGCAAAACCCGTCGGTAACCATAGTCGACTGGAGAAGTAGATGTATTTACCATGAGCATCGCGTTCAAGTTGTTGTACTGCATGACACGGAGACGGCATCTGCGGAAGAAACAGTTGACGTTTTGAACAGGAGACACTTGTCCGTACACTATATTGCGGAGAAAAATGGAACGATTTATTATCTCGTAGACGAAAATGAACGAGCTTACCATGCAGGTTTGTTGAAATTAAATTCTTTAAGAGTTAATGTCAAGAGTCAAGTGGATTATGGCTCCAGGCAAATAAAAAGCCAATGAACGCAAAGATGGAGAATTATCGATTGAATTACTCTTTATTCTTGTCATGCGGGATGCAAAAAGAGCAGCACAAATGTAGAAAAACAGTACAGCAAAGTGTTGCTACCAAAGGCTCTACCAAAGTACAGTAAAATGTTACTCTTGCATGGTAGGAAATGAAAAATGTATCAGATGGAAATGAATGCGGGAAGCAAAAGAGAAAGGAAAATAAGGAGAAACAGTAGCGCTTGCATACCATATAGGCGTCGCGATTCGAACGCTTGCATTAGTTTATCTTAGGAACCAGCGGCTGGGGATCACATGTCGGCTTGAATGACGCGTCAATTGGAATCGAAATCGTCAATTCAGGAGTCGGTCCATTTACCGACGTGCAGGTATCGAATTTCGAATTATTGAGACTTGCTCCTGCGAATGATTCCAAAACCCAGGAATCATCAAACCAAGTATTCTAGACTCAACTTAGGTGAAAGCAGTTGCCGCTTTGTGCAAGATTCTCATGGATCGATGGAGCATTGTGCCGCAGAACTTTGTGGCTCATGGCGATATTGCTCCGAGTCGTAAACAGGATGTGAGTGGCTACTTTAATTGGACTATGTTCTACGCAGAACTCGGTCTCTTCCCCGGCCTTTTCATCAGCAATATCACAGCTGAACAGCAGAAGACAGTTTTGCTGCCTAC
>JAQGAX010001237.1:0-11834 GCA_034698105.1 Plectus exinocaudatus | reverse complement strand
AGCTACATTTGTCGCCTTGCACACGTATTTTCCTCCGTCGACCAGCCGCGCTTGAGAAATGGTCAATTCCTGCAATTTGATACCCGTTAGCGCATGTAAAATGCGGTGGTGGTGGATACAAATACCTGTCCATTTGCAGAGATCCAAACGTTCTGGTCGAGGTAGACGGGCGCGTCGCCGCGATGCCAGACGATCTCCGGCCTGGGTTGCGCTTCGACGGCGCAGCTCATCGTCACGCTCTCGCCTTCAATGACTTCGTACACGGTCACACCCTCGCGACCAAACTTGGGCGGCGCTGAAACAGTTCAGGGATATTTTTGCGTTTATTCGACTGCTGACGCACCGATCACTTCCAACGCGAAGTCTGTGTCGAGTTCGCCAGCCTCGTTGGACGCATGGCAGGTATAGCGTCCGGCGTCTTCTGACTCGGCAGCAGTTACCTTCAGGTCATGGTCGTTGACGACCTCGAAGCGACCGGCTTCCAGAGTCAGCGCATGTCCATTAACGCGCCATTCGACAGTTGGTTGGCGGATTCCTTGCACCGGACAAACAACGATTACTTCTTTGCCGACGACCACCTTGGGATTCTGGTCAATCTGCTCGTCGATGTGAGGCGCCACTGAAATTCACCCGATAAAGTAAAGTGTCTTCGTCTACATGATTGCATACCGAGAACGGTGACGGCAAAGCCAGCTTCGCTTTCACCGGCGGCATTCTTGGCGACGCACGAATAGCTGCCTGCGTCTGTTCGTCGCGCCTTCAGAATCATCAGACTTTCACCACGAGGACTCAAGATCACATTCGACATATCTTCGATTGGTCGACCGCCTCGAAGCCAGCTGAACATCAATTTTCAATCTCATTCGAACGTAATTAAGAGTGCTGATCCTACCGAATTGTGGCAGGTGGGTGAGCATCTACTTTGCATTCGAGTCGAGCACGGTCACCTTCGATGACCCGTACATCTGGCTTTAGATCTCTGAACGTCGGTCGAACATAGACGTCGACAGCAAAATCAGCAGCAGCCGATCCGGCTTCGTTCTTCGCCTAAACAAAGTGAATTACATATAGCTCGATATCATCGCGTGAAAGCAGAAACACTCCCCAGCATCACTCCAATTGAGCTTTGATGCTTTGCACAAATGTATGATCGTGTATGCAACGAATGCGTATTTTCATGAATTTCAACTTGCCTGGCAAGTGTAGCGCCCGGCGTCCGCCTTGCGAGCATCGAGGATCGTCAGCCGTTGTCCGTCACCGACCACCTGATAGTGTTCGCCGTTAACGATCGTTTCTCCCTCCCGTTTCCAGCTCAGCTGCGGCGCCGGAGTACCCGTGGCAATGCATTCGAGCGACAGAGATGTATTTTCCTTGACATTGAGTACACGTTCTCCTTCTTGTATCGTCGGAGGTACTGAATTCAAAATATTGAAAACCTTGCTAACATACCGTATTCCTTACCGAGAACGACTAATTGCACTGTGATGCGGTCTTCACCTGCGCGATTCTGAAAAATCATTGCTTATTATTTGTTTCTATAGTCTAGAAGGAATCTGTGAATAAATATATTAAAAATCGGCTGAAAATATCCAACCGTTGCAATGCAAGTGTAGCGACCGCCGTCTTCAATGCCTGCTTCGACCACGTGAATGTAGTGCATGTCGAAAGACGAGTGTGCTAGCGCCGACTCGAACTTCTGTCCGTTCTTCAGCCATTCAACTTGGGGTGGCGGAGAGCCTGCCACTTCGCAACGAATTGTTTGTCCCTGGCCCAAGATCGCTCTTAGTTCTTCGGGCTGAGGTGAGATTTGAGGCGGTGCTAAACAAAGGATAAACGAAAAGTCATTCAGTATCAAATATTCATCATACCTGTGACTTGAACGAACGTGTCAGCTTCGGCACGACCAATCTGAAACCAATGTTAAGTTCATATTTGCAACAATAACGGTCATTTGTCATCGTTCATTGTGGGCAAAAGGGTACCGTTACCTTGTTGACAGCTGTGCAGGTGTATCGACCCTCTTGAGCAGTTTGAATAGCAGAAAGACGAAGCACTGAGCCGTTGTTGAGCTGCTCGACAGACGGAGTGGGCAGGAGCGGCTTGCCGTCGTGCGACCAGCTGACCTGCGGCGAAGGAGTGCCCGTTGTGCGGCACTCGATCTGCACCGTCTGGTTCACGATGCTGTCTATCGTGCGGAATCCCGGTCCAACGATGCGTGGGGGCACTGAAATGTTACTGACGGTATGAACCATCTATTGTTTCATTGCTGGATGGTCCCTACCGAGAACGATTACTTCTACATCGGCGCTGACTTGACCGGCCTCGTTCTTGACGAGACACGAATAGCGCCCAGCGTTCATTACTTGCGCCTTCATTATGTGCAGTTTCCGTCCACTGGCTGACAGCTAAAATCGTCCATCAGTGTATTGTTGACCACGGATGCGCGTCAATGCACCATTGCACTAATGCATCTATACATTCATGGCAAGAATATCATGCCATTTATCCGCTGTCTCGCATATAAACAAGCAGAAGACGCAGCGGGTAAGTTGATGAGCTTCAATACATCAGCGACAAAGACGCGGAAGAGTCACCTGCAAGTTTTCTGACGTGGGGAAGGGCACTCCATTTCTGGTCCATTGAATGTCCACTTGCACTTCGTTGGCGGGACATTCGAGCGTTTGCGTTTCGTTCTCGGGAATCTCGATCACTGTCGGCGCGTCGTGCACTGTTGGTGGCACTGAAAGGAACAGTCTTTAATGTTGAGCGGACGACAGCTTCACGCAGATCCGTTACTGAGCACGGCGACAACCAGGTCCTTGTCCGCTCGTCCGGCTTTGTTTTCAGCGATGCAGGCGTATCGCCCGGCATCGTCTTCGTCTGCGGCCGCAATTTGAAACTGCTGACGCTCGTTGGTGAAGCGGCCGTCGCTATCGCCGAGAGAGTGACCGTTCTGAAAGGCAACTGTTCGTGCAACTCATTTCCTTCACGACCGACCCATCAGCGGAGCAATGGTCCCAGCGATGACGCGTGGTTGCATCGCCGCGATTGGAGGCGGGCACAGAACTGACGGAGGCGCTAGCTACCTCGTCCGTCGTCATTAATCTTGACGAGTCGGACCCGAAGGGGCGGCGCGCCGAACGGCTGAACCCGCCCGCCGTCGCTCTATCAGAGATGAGCGCGCCAGCCCGCTGCTCCGTCGACTACGTCGAGCTACTACGCCGCTGCCTCCTCGTTCGTCTCTGCCGTGCGTGCGCACAGTCAGTCTATTGTCGCTGGCCGCTTCGTTTCGCCCCAGCCCCACGAATGTGTTGTTGATAGTCTGCGTCCAATCGACGGCTCGCACCTGAGCTGCGGCAGTTTCACCGGCTCGGAAGGATCGCCAAGCAGTGACAAGGTGCGTTCGGCCAAGCGTTCCCTCCGGCCAACATCTCGCAATTTAAAGGCGCATAAATTGAGCGACTAAAATAACACGCGAGTGCGATAGAAGCCATTAGCGCAGCTGCGCCGTTCGTTGGCGATGGCATTTTTCTTGGGCGACGACTGTGAGTGGCGGCATTTGTAGCGAATTCGGTTAGCGAGATAAGCTCGACGATGCTCATGAGATATTCATTTCTGGGTGATCGGAGAAGGAGCGCACACCGATGCACACGGCTTTGCGCTCTGTTCAATTATTTATTCGCCGAATCGATCTGCCGACGAGCGCATTCCCGAAGGAACGGCAGACGGCCGTCGAAGCCGCTCGTCGGCATCTCAATGGTCTCCGCTAATACGATTAAGCGTCTTCGCTGCGCCTTCCGCTGACGAGCAACTGAGGCACCTGCAGTTGACGGCGCATGCACCGACCCACTGCTGGTTGCCCAATGTCGTTCGTCCTTAAGCGTCTTCCGCATTTCGTCGACCGGACGATCAGCTAATATCCCCGCGGGCAGAGACTGACTGACTGAATCCATTCCTGTTTCCTTCCGCGGCCGCTTGCGCGCCTTCGGACCGGAAAAGCGCCTAAGCCGTGTGTCGGTCGACCGGCCAGCCGCGCGTATCGCCAGTTGCTAGGGCGCGCACGAGCCGGACGCCCGCCAACCGCAGCGCTTATCGCCGCCACTGGTGCTGGCAGCAACGACCGACCGACCGGACTGACCTCGGAGGACGATCGGTCACGGTGCTGTGCATGACCAAGTGCGCCGTCGAGTGTGCTAGTGAGTCGGTGTCGGCCGACGATCGATCGCAGCGGCGCGGTGGTCGACCCGCGACTACCTGTCGGTCGCCTCCTCGCCGGAGATCCGAGTCGCCGTAGCCTGCCCGCCATAATCAGCGTAATCGTATCCGACTTGGCGTGTTTGCGCAAGCGCGACGACGATCGAAGTGGCACCCGAGAAACGCCCCGTCCAAGCTGGGGACGCAAGCCCTGCTGTCCTCGCAACCGCCCCGCGCCGACAATGGACGAACGTTGCAGACGGCCGACGGACGATGCTCCTGGCATGCACCGGCCAGCCGTCCTGCTCACCCTGCTGGTCGGCGTCACGCTCATCGACTGTGTGTCCGGCTCCACGTTCGCGCAGTCGGTCGCGCAACTCAGGGATTCGGCCGACTGCAAGGATCTGCACGACGGCGACATCTGCTCAATGAACGGAGCTCGCGTATGTCGCAACAGGACTTGTGTCAGTGCTTGCGAAGCACGTGGCATGCGTGAGTGCAAATGCGACTTGGAGGAGGACAACTACTGCTACCTCTGCTGCGGCAACGACCACAACGTGTGCCAACCGGCTCACGCCCACAACATTCTCCGGCCGAACGGCGAGCGCTGGGAGCGGGACGCGTGTGCCCGGTGCCGCCAGATTGGCCATGATCTCGATGGACTGCCATGCGACGACAAAGACGCGGGCAGATTGTGTCTGCAGGGCAAGTGCACCAACTCAATCTGTCATGACAAACAGCAAGGCGCCGTCTGCGATCGAAAGTAAGCCGCTTGCCGCTAACGAAGACACAGTTGACGGATTGCATTGCAGAATGGAAAAGATCTGCGTCGACAACGAATGCCGTAATCCGTGTGCCAGCTATGGCGACCATCTGATGGTGTGCGAGTGTCCCATGATCGATCCCGATACCGGCTTCGCGTCCGACGACCGCTGCCAACTCTGCTGTTTCGACTTCAACGTCGTGAGTGCCTCCGTCGCCGCGTGAGTCTGACAAAGTCGCTTGCAGAGTCCCTCGCTGCGTCGCTGCCAGAACGCCTACCGCCGCTACGGCATCGTCAACTTGCTGCAGCGACCCGTGTGGCGCGTCGGAATCGAATGCGCCGGCGGCAAGACATGCAACCGCTATGGGGCATGCGCGGCCAGCAGCGTCGTCGCGCATGCACTATGGCTGTCGGTGGCGACCATAGTGTCGGTCCTGGTCTTGGTCGCCCGGTAACGGCAATTCGCCGCTCCTTGCATTTGCTCATTGCTCAAGTGCCTCACACATCATCAGTCCGGAAATTCGGTTGCAAATCAATTGGCCAGATTGCTCTCGTAAACGGGCGAAACTGCCGAATCCAATTTTCGTCGCCCAGTATTTGACTTCGTGGGACTGTACATGTCAATTACTCTCAATAGCACTTGTGCATATATTATATTCGCTATCGAAAAGTAAATTGGCCTTCATAGTATGTGCTGTTTGTAAAAACGCGTGTGATGACAAGAGTGCATTCATTGCGCGTTGTAAATGCGGTGAGATTGCGCGCACGATGATGGCGAGGCGTGAAGGACCCCGACTAGTGCTAATTTGTGCTTTGCGTGGCGCAACAGGAGCATGAAGCAACACGCGCGGAAAGAGAAAGCAAATGACCTTTGTCCACGCAATGGTCGGCTTGGGCGTGCCTGCGACGGAGCAATCGAGAACAAGCGGGCGACCGAGGATGATTGATGGACTGAGATTGGTCGTGTCAAGGAAACGCGGCGGTTCTAAATCACTGCGCAATGTAATTGCACCGTCGGCAATACGCGAAGACAAATTTACCCAGAACTGTCAGCTCGAAAGTCTTTTTCGCCTGACCGGCCTCGTTCTCCACCACGCACGTGTACTTGGACGTATCGCTGAGTCGGGCCTCGCGAATCTCGATTCGCCGGTCCTCGATCTACACATTCAGCAATTACTCATCAGTGCCACCAATCGATTCGTACCGAAATAGTGGAACCCAGTTGGCCCAAGTCGACCGGGCGCTCGTTGATCAGCCATTTGACGTTCAGTTTGCCAGGGCCGCTGGTCACTTGACACGTGAGAATAACGTAGTCACCCACGATTACTTCCATTTCGACGGTGCCCTTGTCGAGCGTCGGCGGCGCTGCAACACAACAGCGTTTCTTGTGAAAAGTGAATAAGCAAAATTGAATTTCTCCAACCAGTCAGACGGACGATGAAGTCTTTGCTCGTCTTTCCCACTTTGTTGGTCGCTTCGCAAGTGTAGCGACCAGCGTCCGCGAGGGAAGCCGATCTAACCCAAATCGTCTGATTGTCGTACATGAGTTGCACACGTGGATCATCGCTAGCTGGATAAAAGATTTCGTCGTCTTTGCGCCACACAACCTGAAATTAGCATTCTCGATTATGAATTGAACGTTGATCAAGGCAATATCAAGCGCAAACCTCGGGTGGAGGAATGCCGTGAACTTTGCATTCGATTCGGTACTGACTGTCGGGGATAACTGTTTGAAGTGGCTTCGAACTTATTGTATCGTTAACGATTGGTGGAACTGCAATTGTGAGAATTACCGGACGAGTTACTTAGCGCACTTACCAAGTACACGCAAATCGATGCTTTTTCGAGCTTCTCCAGCGCTGTTCTGTAAAAGGAATTAGCATTATACGAAAACATAATTTCAAAGCTTGTTGCAATCAGTACTATAGTTTGAATGATATTGAGCTGACAAGATCACAAAAAAATTAAAAAGACCGACTCTGGCAATGCACGTGTAGCGACTGGTATCGGCCACTTGCGCTGATAGTAGATGAAGCTTGCGACCTCGCGAAGAAATCTGGAGATAGCTGCCCCCGCCGCGAATGCCTCCGACATCAACGGTCTGTCCACCGCGCTGCCATTCGACATCCAGCGGCTCAGTGCCAGTTATATCGCAGTTCAAATCATGTGCCTGGTTTACAATGACTTCTACAGTCTCCAGCTGGTCACCAGCAATTTTCGGTGCCCCTGCGTAGGAATCAGCATCAGAATATGAGGGAGAAAGAGCCGATGCTTACCTGCCACTTCGACGAATACATCAAGGTCCACAGCGCCGATCGGATTCGTGGCGATGCATGTGTACCGAGCGTCGTCATCGAGTCTGGCATCGCTAATCTGCAATTGTTTGCCGCCAGCCATGATGACGATGTTTCCGCCTGCTTCCAGCGGCTGTCCGTTCTTCAGCCACGATATGGTCGGTTCGGGGCTGCCCGTTGCCGGGCAGTTTAATGTTGCCGTCCGTCCGACGTTCACTTGGACTTTGCGAGGAATATTTGGTCCAGAAATCGTCGGCGCTTCTGAATAAATATCACCAAATGAAAATGTCGTGTATTGGAATGATCACATTAATTTACTATTACCTAACAAGCGAAGGGCGAAGTCGCGTTTGTCTTCTCCAGCAACGTTGCGAGCGACACAAGTATAGTGGTCAATGTGATCTTTGTTGAGGCTGAGGAAGTGGAGCTTCTGACCATTGGCGCTGAAGTAGACGTCAGCCGAGTCGTCCAGTGGGCGGCCAGCTTTCAGCCAAGTGACAGTGGGCATTGGCCGACCGTACGCTGGACAGGACATGGTCACCCGGCGAGCAGTCACACCGTCAATTTCCGAAGGAATGCCTTCTCGTTCGATTCGAGGTGGAGCTAAAACGCTCGACTGGCACTACCGAACGACTCAAAAAGCTCTTACTCATCACGTAAACAGTGACGTCCTGCTCGGTAACACCAGCCTTGTTTTTGGCTTCACACGTATAGCGACCGGAGTGTTGCGCTTTGGTGGTGGAGATGCGCAGGTCGTTGCCTATCAGCTGAGCCGTGGTGATTCGTTCGCCGACGTTCTCAGTTGTCAGTCGTTCGCCGTCTTTCAGCCATTCGATTGTTGGGTCGGGTTTTCCTGTGGCCGGACAGCTGAGTGTCAGCGTGGTGTTCTCGATGATGGTGCGATTTTTGTCCTTATCGAGCATAATGATCTCAGGCGGCACGAGCACGACCAGCTTGAAGTCAACGCGGCTTTCACCCGCATCGTTCTTCAGTCGACAACTGTAGCTGCCTTCATCTTCCGGTTGCGCGCTGCAGGTACACCAATTCAATGCATCGGGTAATGTCATTCGTGCACTTACTCCTGCAGATGCAGTTTGCGCCCGCTCTGCGCCACAATGTACTTGTCTTCTTCGGGCAAAGGACGGAAGTCTTTGAGCCAAGTGACATCGCCGCGGAACTTTTTGTCGGTGATCGGACAGCGGAAGTTGGCCGAGTCGCCCTTGATCACTTCTATCGTATCTTTGACCGCTTGCCCGACCGATGGCTTCGCTAAATTGTAATAATAGTACAAAAATAGGGCAGCATTCAGTACAGATGACGTCAACGTCGAATCCGAGATCGGCGGTGCCAACTTTGTTCGTCGCCGTACACACGTATCCACCGCGGTGAACATCGGAGGCTGCGTTGACGATCTTCAACTGCTGTCCTTCGCTCAACAACTCCACACTGGGCAGCACCGTAACAGAAGAGCCATCCTGTAAGTTCACCGTTCAACTACGAATTCGTGAGCAGTGAGCAACAGGCTGACCTTGGTCCAAGTAATGGTGGGCATTGGGATACCTTCGACTTCGCAAGGCAACACGAGCGAATTGTTTTCGATGACCGTATGCGCCCCGCCATCGCCAATGATCGTCGGCGGCACTGAAGCAATAATTGTTCAAAGAACAAAGGCGTAACTATCGTACCCAAGACTACAAGTTTGTATTTCTTGCTCGACTGGCCAGCATCGTTCTTGGCGATGCAAGTGAAAGGACCCGCGTCCTCTCGTTTGACGGACCCGATGTGCAAATGGCGACCGCCGGCGAGCAACTGAATGTTGTCCATCCCCGAAACGACCGGAATCTCGTGTCGAGACCACGACAACTCGACTCCGATCGGATCGTTGACGGGGCAGTCGAGTGTGACCGGAGTTGTGATGAGCACTTCGACTGTTGCCACCTCGTCCGATCCGCGAATCCCCGGTTTCAGCAGCACGCGGACATTGAACGTTTTCTCTACCATGCCTGCTTTGTTCTTCACCGAACAAAAGTACGAACCGGCATCCTCCTTTTCCGCCGAAGCCACATACACCGCTGTGTTTTCGTTGATCAACTGAATTTTAGCTTTATTGCGAAACTCAAAGTATGAAATGTACCTCAGCGGTCTCCCTTAATCCGCGTCCATCCTTGAGCCAGGAGACTTCTCGGTCTGGGTCTGCTTCGAACTCGCAGTTCAAAGAGAACGACTGGCCTTCGACCACCGTTATATCTTCCACTAGTTTGCCCAGAATCTTCGGCGGAACTGTAAATTCAGAATTTATTTTCATTGTCACTTTTTTATTGTACCTAAAACAATCAATTGGAACTCGCGAGTAGCTTCACCGGCAGGGTTGCGCGCTACACAGGTGTAAATTGTCTCATCGCCTTTTTGCACATTCACCATCACCAAACGTATGCGATCGAGCGAAATTTGCATGTTGACAACGTCTGCCTAAAATTCACTCAATTTTATTTTTTAAAATAGTGCACACGAAAATTAACATACCGGTAGTGGACGACCCTCACGCAGCCATTGGAGATCGAAAATACCATGAACCACCGATACTGGACATTCAAGAGTCACGCTGCTTCCCTGGAACACCTCGATAACTGTTCGATCGCCATCCTGGCTAATTTCGGGAGGAGCGATGATTTGCATGAAAAAGTCGCGTGAGATAGCCCCGGCTTTGTTCTGAAATGTTGTTGATGGGAAAAATTTTCAGGATGAATAGGGTTGTTTGCCTTTGCTTGACAAGTATAGCGGTGATTGGATTGGCCGTTGCGCATGTGTTCGACGCGCAACACCTGGTTGTTCTCGCTGAACGTGAGACCGCCTTCGGCGTTGTCGTCGGAGATCGGCCGACCGTCGCGCTGCCACGTCACTTCCGGTGTGGGACTTCCAGTCACATGGCAGGTCAGTAACCACGGATTTCCTTCGTTTACTTCAATATTCTGCTCGAAGTCTCGATCGCGGAACTCGGGCGGTACTGAAAGGAATTTTGCAACCGGTCTCACAAAGCAGCGCATTTGCAACTTACCCAGCACGATAAGCTTAAAGTTTTTCTTATTTTCGCCAGCACTGTTGCGAACGATGCACTGATATGTTGCTTGGTTGTCCAGCTGCGCCTCCATCACGTACAGTCTCCGTCCACCAAGTGCCACCTGAACATTGGCGCCCGCCGACTCAACAGCTGCACCATCCTAGAAAACTCGACAAATTCAACCGAAAAATGAATATGACAATAAAGCATTAGCGTACCACAAGCCAAGTGACAGTAGATTTGAGACCTTCCTGTTTCGGATTGCAGTTCATCGTCACAACGAGACCAGCGATCACTTCTATAGTTTCGTCGTCTCCCAGACTGGGCGGAGCTGAAAGACGCCATCATATCAACTGGTTCAACACATTATTGAATGCCATCGTAGAGTCGAACAGGAGGCTAATGTATTAAATACGTAGTCTTATGCTTTGTTTCTTTCGTTTCAACATTGCTGTGTCCCCATGAATAAATTAGAACGACCAACAAATTATGTCTGACTGCATACTGTCCAAAATTTTCTCCGCAGTCTATTTGTGGCGTAATAGCGACTAGAGGAATGCTAAGAATATGTTCTAATCGCTGTGACGCTGCCTGTCCATTTTAGATCTCCTTCAATCAGCTTGATGTTCTAAATAGGCTATACAGTGCTGTGCGAAAGTCGCTGATTTGATTTCCACAGAGAGAGTCACGGAGACTAACAAAGTGCGAAAGAATTCTCAAGCGGTACAATAAGCCTGTATAATGAAGTCAGTGGGCGATTCGAGTAGACAGATGTCTCAAGAGGTTCGAGCAATGCATGAGTTAATGGAATTGAGGCTCATCACTCAGCGATCGTAGTCTTGCCCTCAAGCGGATTTTGTGTAGCCATGGCGGCGGCTGTACGACTGAAGATGGAACCCGGGTATGGGAGAGGGGTGACAGTAAGAAATCGAGTGGGCGTATTGTTCTTATGTGTCACGAAATGCGGTGTACTCTAACAATATGAATTCGGCAACAATGCGTCAATATGACGGTTCCGGGTTCCGTTCACAATAATACAAATAGTGTATTCTCTGTTTTTGACACGCAAAGGACAGATCGTGAACGAGCAGTTCTCATATGGCAATTGGGCACCCCATTTCAGCTGCGTTTCCGTAGCAACCGACCGATTCCCATTCGATTAGACTTCTTTGCGAGCAGCCCGCTTCCTATCGATTTTCTTCGAGTTCCTCTTATATATTCGCTGTTCCTCGCTGTCAGTTAGTTCGGTCGCTGTCGTCGAGCGCACCACAACCACTTGAGCTAACAGTCCGTCAACCGCCACTACCATGACCAAGATCGACCTCGGAACCGGCGCCAAGAGCGAGAAGACGGAACAGCCGACGGACAATACGGAGCAGCTGGCCGTCGAACTGGCCACGGAGGATTCGGTCAAGACAGCGCAAGAGAACAAGCAGCGCGAGACGGCCGTAAAGCTGCAGGAGATCTTGGCCTCGATCGGCATGGACGCCCCCATTGACACCGAGCCTGAACAACCCGCCGAAGA